>RCIC01000002.1:13792500-13990000 GCA_018883505.1 Ceratosolen fusciceps | reverse complement strand
CTCTTCTAGTCGGGACACGCGAGCCTCTCCTCCTGCGTGTCTAGGCTACTTCTTACCCGCTTATTTGAAAATAAATAGCCGCTAATCGATTATTTAGCTTCCCTCTTTCCTTTATTCGTGCTTATTAATCATGTAAAGCAGATGAAGTGCTCGAGTCCACCACGTCGTAGCTGAGGTAAGTGAAGGTAAAAATGAAATATCTCGTACCCGATAAGCCGGACCAAGATGAGCTTTATCGACTTGGCGCTTCATAATCCTGTCATTTACGTAGAATTAGAATCGCCTCTTCTCCTTCTTCTTCTTCTTGCAACGTATACATTATTACCGGGACAATAACGTGTATCGCTAATTTTCATTTATTTCGCTCAATCTCCCCCTCTGTCGCCTTATATTATCAGTTTTACGACGCCCCCCCCTCCCACATTCGCAAACCGTTACAAATTAACAGCACGAATTAACGATCATTTATTCAGCCGAATAATCAATCTTTCGTAGTGATGCGAAAGCTCATTGTAGATGGCGCCACAGTCCCGTAGAAGCGCGCCTCCAAGATTCACAGGGATCTAAGCTTTTCGGCTGGAGACATCCTGTA
The DNA here is from genome assembly GCA_018883505.1 of Ceratosolen fusciceps. Lineage (NCBI taxonomy): Eukaryota > Metazoa > Arthropoda > Insecta > Hymenoptera > Agaonidae > Ceratosolen > Ceratosolen fusciceps. The sequence goes on along the minus strand of RCIC01000002.1, from coordinate 13,989,408 downwards.
TCTCGAAAGGCCTGGAAGATTTATTCTCATTAATGTAAAGGATAATTTATCGATGTTTTAATAAGCCGACAGAAAGCAAACAAAACATAAAGTAAGATACGCAAAATTCATTCGAACCCACGGTGAGTTAATCAATCACTGATTTCGTAAAACGTATATTTTATCATTTGAGTAAGAAAAGAGTATTCCGACACTTTTTCATATGCTAATAAACCGCACGGACACGTCCTTAGGAGCTTAATCAATAATTAATTCGTAAACGTAGGTTAGTATACAACTACCAAGGCTCTGGACTGCCTTGTTTCCCGAACGTACCCTTCAATAGGCGAGATATTCATTAGCTAACGAAGATTTTGATTCGCCGATGAGAGTTGCTCAGAGCTTAAATTGCTCAATATCGGATGGGAAGATGCATTCGTTCTGCGAATAATTTTTCGCGCGACAAAAAGCGATTGTCATGCCGATGCCGAATAAGAAAATAAGAAAATGAAAAAGAAGTTCCTTTATAGGTGCAGACAAACTCGTTGCTAACTCCCTTAATATGCAGACGTTGTTGCAGGACTCGACGCGCATTAAAGGCCCCTACGAAAAACCCGTCTTCTTCTTCTTTTTCTTTTTCTTCTTCTTCTTCTTCTTCTTCTTCTTATAATACCCGTCAACACGACTGACGGCTTTTTAGATCATTCCTACCTTTGTTGATAAATAATAATAATAATAATAATAATAATAATAATACGATATGCTTTTACTGATTGCTCTCAATTAGCCATCAATCAGAATTAACTTGTTTCCGAGCGAACCCGTGTAATTTCTGTGTGTAAATATACGCGCGCGCGCGCGTATATATATATATATATACACTCGATCTTATCCGTAAAGAGTGTATTTGGATTTTTTAATGCATTTATTATACCTCGTGCAACGGATGATTTGAAAGTATTCAGACGTTTTCCAATTGATTTATCACTTGGAAATTAATGACTAAATAAATGAGGATCAAGAATGACGATTCATGATCATTAAGCGTTGAGTTCCTTAATGCTCACTCCATGAATAACTCAATAGCAATAGTAAAAACTATTGGTAAGAATTCTTATACAATGATTATCAAGTAAATAATATAATTATTAATATGATTTATTCCATGACTTTCATGTGCAGAAGCAACTTTTACAAATTCTGTAAGTTTTAAATGCGAAACACGGTTCTGAAAGTGTCGACAATCTTAAATAAGATCACTGTCAGAGATCAGGTCGATAAAATAAAATAAATTACAAGATTTTCTTAAAAATTTTAAAGTTTTAGCTTTAACTCTTTGTATGAATAAATTAGCATTTATCCTACATTAATCAACAATATGAATTATGTATATATATATATATATAATGGGAAATTTTTCAATCTAAATCATTTATTACTTTTAGCACGGAATTTTCAAAGAGTTGAAGAATGATAATAACGAGCTTTTCCAATGTAAGCCAATTAATCGGCTTTTGCATCTTGAGCTTGGCACACCGAAATGGATGATCGATATAATAATAGTGGGGGTACAGTCGGGAAGAAATCGCCAAAAAGCATCCAACATATTTCTCATCTTTCCACCGTCTTCGTATTGATGTTGCTGCTGTTGTTATCGAGTAAAGCAGTTTTCTCTCAAACTAAAATTACACGTAACATTTTTACCAACAGTTTATATTGTAAATAATGAGATGAAAATAAGTGCACATTTTTATGACCACGCGTATACGCTTTTATACGTATGCACGTACGTAATACGCAGGGGTGCGCACACATCTATCATACATACATAGGCATTATAATGCACGTTACAATATAATATAATATAATATAATATAATGATCCATCAATAATATATTATTTATAATGGATGAGCTTAAATACATAAGATAAATACACGCTAGCGATAACAAGAAATATATAAGACGCGTGGCTCTTTAATGTCTCGGACGTTTACGCGTACATTACTAATACGCATTTTTGACTATTTATAATACATTTATTAATAACGCAGTTTTTCAACTAGTTAAAAGAAGCCGCCCACGAGGCCCGTGGCCGAGCTTTCAAAAAATACCATTCGTTCTCTCGACGGTACATTCTTCCCTTCGGCCGGGGTGGGGGCGGGGGGGGGGGTATGTGTAGGGACCAAGGAGTAGGGATCGAAGAGTGTCGAGTGGGAGGGACCTCGGCGTGGCTCTCGCAGGCCATTCTGCTTACGACTAACTACTACGATAAGAAAAACCGATGCAACATTTAATTCACAATTAAGCATGACTTCACTCCGGGATCAAAGACTCAATGACAATATCGTCGTGCAAAATAGCCTGTTAACGGACATGGGCATCTTGTATGCGCTTCTTAATCATTCCGAGCTACAAGTTGAAAGCAATCGCATCGCCAAACCAGTTGAAAATTTAATTACTCGTCCATTTTGCCTTAGTAATTACGGCAATTTACGATCATCGCCCGAGCAATGCAAATCCACCCCCGAATACATACATTTTAAAGACGCGCATGCCTAATTATTAAAATTATTGTTAGTATTCGAATAATATCCGATGCGTAACTTCCTCCTCCTACTGCGCAGTAACTAATAATTAAAAGATTTGAGATGACGTTATGCGATCTATCATTATCGACGTACAAAGTAGTATATTTTCAAGCCATCGGAACAGGAACGAAATGCACATTAAATAAAGAGAGATAGCTTATTTAAAAAATAAAAGACTCTTTGCTCGCCAGCGAGTCAAAGATCCGGAAGATATTATAATTCGCACATTACTATAACAATAAGTTACGTTATTATTTATTACACATCTATCTGTCTTTCTGTCTTTCTTTTTTTCTTGTTACAATAGATCTGTCTAAATACAAGGATAATACTATTTTTAAATTACTTTAATTAACAATGAACCTAACGATGTTTCATAAGCTTTAAAGGGTAACGAGTAGTAAAATTAAACTAGCCACGTTATTGTCAACGCGCACGCGTACCGAGCGCCTGAGAATTTCAATGGTAAAATAAATAATTTAATGATTACGAATGTTACTAGGACCATTGCAAAGTTTCCGAGTTAACTTTGAGATGAGCTACTGCTGCAGCTGCTACTGCTACTGCTGCTGTTGCTGCTGCTGCTGCTGCTGCTGCTGCTGCTACTGACGCCGTTACTTTTCTATTCAATCTTTGTATGAAACGATCCACATAAAATATTCTTCAAACTAAAATAAAATCATAATTTAGAGCGATTCAAGAGAATGCCGTTAAACGCTTTTAACTATTACAACGATATCCATTGATTTTACATATTCAAGCTCAATACCCTCCTCGCCCCCCCCCTTCTCACCCTCATTGTGTGCTTAGCATCAAGTGAGCATAGCAGGAAAGTTCTTAAAAGGATAGCGATCCGTTCCGTCGATCGTAATATCCTAGTTAAAAATCCGTATTCCCTCCCTTCCCGCCTCTTTAAAATAACAGTTAAATCAGAAATTAAAAAAAAATTATGATATTAAATGAAAAAACAAAAAAAATAAAAAAAATAAAAAATAAAATCCAAAAATGTTCTACTTTATTTAAGTTTTCGAACGAATGAGAAAAGTATTTTTCAAGCTTCTTAACTTTAGCAGCCACTCCGCTCCAAATCATATCTGTCTTAAGTTTAAAAATATCGCATCTACGACTTTCATGGGGAAATGTACAGTTGTTTAGACAATATTGAAGGACTGCCAAAGCCAACGGAGGTTAGTCAGCTACATACGCTTACTTTTTAATCTTAAAAACTCGGCTTTTTAAACAATGCATGATCCGATCCATATTGGAAATTATTTTTTTTGTTTGTTTTTGTTTTGGTTTTCTTTCTGTTTCTATGAATGCCGTTTCACAAGAAATTCACCGTTTTCATAGTTTCATTCAACGCTTTTATGTTAGGACTATACTTTCTTATAAGAAACAGTCATTTTTAAAAATCGTCGATCGTGAGATTCCTTATTAACGAGAATCATTTTTTTAATAAAAAAAAAAAAAAAAAAAAAATGTAAATTCTCTTCGTAACAGAACAACGTTTGCTAATTCTTACAAATTCTAGTAAAATAGAGGATAGTTTTAAAATATTCTTTTTCTTCTTCCTTCTCTTATTAATATTATAATTATTATGCAGAAACGTTTGAACTTCTCAAAGTGATATATATATATATATTACCATTTACCATTTAAAATGTATGTATTTTCAAGAAACGTGTATTGGTACGTTATGTTTCATCTGAAAAATAAATTAATGACAAGTCAAGGCTTAGTAATGGCAATAGGCAGCTATAGTTAAAGCATTTATCTAATTATCCTTCAGCATTTTTCGTAAAGTGATTTTTAAGATTCAAAAGTTCACGTAATCGTAGTATACAACTGTTTAGTAATAATTTATTTACAAGCTTAGACCTGGGCTGGGCAGGTTTTTTTTGGTTTTTTACTTTCTTTTTTTCAGACTGCTTAGAATTTCGTTATTCATACGCACTGACGCTTATTGTGCATTTGTTTGCATTTTCTTTTCCGTCTCTTATTTTTGCTCTTCAAACAAGTAAGTACAAGTATACATGAGTGTTACGGCGTAAGGTAAATTTTACTGAGCGATGCCAATGGGATTAATCACGATACGATCATACGTACGACCGTAGGCTTTGGAAAACTGTTTAGCTGTAATGTTAATCGACGTTATGGGGGATAAAGTAATAGTTTTCACGTAAGCCAAGCGCTCGCGACCCTATTTGTACTCTTATAAAATATTATTAATGGCTTGCTGCTGTTGTTGTAGTTATTGTTGCTGTTGCTGTTGCTGTTTCTGTTACTGCTGATGCTGTTATTGGTGCGGCTAAATTTTTGTTATTGAACGTAAGAAGACTTTAAATATATTTTTGGTTCACAATCACAAAATCGAATAACGGATATGTAAAAATTCCACTTATGCATTAAGCGCAATCTCAATTTCTTCATCCCAGTTAACGATTATATAAAGAAAATTCGAAAGATTAGACTTTACATCTTTCTTTCTTTCTTCCTTTTTTCCTTATTCTTCTTCTTTTATATATATATATATATATATAAAATTTTAAACGTTGAAGCGTGTCTCTGAGCTGTCGGCCAACATCAGAGTTACCGTGCGATTGTTAATCCAAATGAGTCGCGCCAGTCGCATGGGATTCAGCCTTGCAACGTCGTTTATTGGTGCCGTGCTGTACGACTTGATGCACCGGATCTGCGAATTCCCAAGTCCGAACATGCCGCTGCTTATTTGCTGCAACGTGACGATTGATTTAGAGGGCGATGCGCTAACGAAACGAAACCAATAGGATTACCTAAAGCGTACACGTACCTGCCAGAAGCACAGTTTGTTCTCGGGGCAGGAATAGCTCACGAGGTATTTTCCTTCCGGGGAGAAGGCTAATGCAGTTACCGGAGCCTGGTGCGCAATTATCGTCTGGCACTTGACGGTGCCGCGTAATTCGTAAAGTGCAATGTGCCCACTGCGACTCCCTACCGCTATTCTCCGCGTCGCCGGGTAATGGCTCACCTGTCAATCGTACAATTATTTTCATTAGAATCTTGCCCCTTGCGAAAGTCTTGCAAACGCCGCTACTCACTTGATTGAATCTGCAGACGGCAGGGAAGACTTCGTTCAAGGGCTTGGTTTTGAGGTGGCCCGGGTCCAGGCAGTGCAAGATTATGTCCATTACCTGTAACGAAGCGTTATTAATGTGGATAAGAGAGTTGCAGCGTATGGCCGAGCGGGAGCGAGTATAAGACGCACCTCGACGAGCAAGTCGCTCATTTCACTTTGCATCTTATCGATGAGCTGCTCGACGATCCTCAGTATCTCAGGCTTGGCTCGGGCGAGGACACTCGCCCCCAAGTTCACATTGAGCGTCTGGGCATTCTGCTGGAGGGTATTGAACCGGGCAACCTCGCGCGCCATCGTCGTTATGAACGCAGCCGGACGGGCGGTCGCGATCAGTGTCAGCGCGTGACGAGCCGTTCTGCAACTGTCGGCCGCCGGGGTGAGGGGCAGTCCGTAGGTCATACTCGGCACGAGCTTGTCCGCGTCGCAGCACATTTCCAGCAGGCCCAGAAGAACCTGTTGACCGTCGAGGCCGTTAGCCCCACAATAAAGAAGGACGCCTGCAAAATGTAGCCCTTACCCTGGACACGTCGAGATAAGGTTCCCAGACGGTGAATCCCCGGCCAATGAGATCTATCGCGGCTCTCCTTAAAGCCGTGTGCAAGGGCAGCTTCGGGGAATGGGGCGCGTAGAGTAAATGCGTGAGGGCCATGCTCGTTAGTCTGGATAAGTTGTTGTTCCCGATGCCGAAGCCCTCAACGACCGAACTCTTCCGCCTCTGGTCGTTCTCCTTCTTCTGGTTATTCGTCGTCACGTCTTGTCCGAACTCGGCGCCAATCACCCCGAGAAGCACCACGGCCGTAGTCTGCTTGCGTTTCAATTCCGCGACGCTCGAGGGCTTCCTCGATATGCTCAATTCTAACGGGAACGAAAAGAAACGTCGATCAGCTGCCGATCAAGCGGACACGTGATACGCGGTAGCAGCAGCAGCAGCAGCAGTAGCAGCAGCAGCAGCATCGTCATCATCATCATCGTCAGCAATGTGACATCGTTATACCTTCGGCAAGTTCTTCCTCTTCGTCGTCCTCGGGTTCTTGGGCGTCGTTGTTAGGCGCAGGATTCCCAGCGGGTGGACTCTGGTTTTGCGGTTGCGGGGCAATCGGCTCCTGGGTACTGTACATCGGCAGATATTGTGCCCAGTTGTCCACCAGAGCTTTTCTGCCTTTAGGTCCCATTCTCCCCAACTCGGCGAGCAAAAGCGCCTGGGCAGCTTCCCTTATCTGGAATGATAAGGGACAAATTCATCGTTACGATCAACAAGGAGGAGATGGGGACGTGTAAAATCCATGAAATCCATTATTGTTGATAATCGGCTGGACCGACCTCGAGACACTGGTGCTGCCAGCGTCTGGCCATCATCTCGACCTGAGGCCTCTTGAAGGTCTTCGATCCCCCTTGGGCGGATACTTTGTCCGGCAAAAGGACGCAGTGCAAGGTCGCCAACAGTGACCAGCCTTGCTTTATTTGCGCCTGTTGCACCGTGTACATTTCTTCGTTTTCCTCCTCAGCTTTATTCCAGTTCACCGGCCTATTGCCCGACCTGACACACCGATTACAGAGTCAGACAACGTTAAATGTGTTAAAATGTGGGGAAAAAAAAAAAAAGAAAAAAAGAAAAAAGAAAAAGGGATGGATATACCTGTGCATCTTGCGATTCCTCTCTTGCTCGGACACGAAGGTTGCGTTATTCATAGACATGAGAGTGTTGGAGAGAGCGACCACGGCCAATAAATGATTGCTGGTTAAGGTTGTGGAGAGCTCCCAATGGGCCCTTGCGGTGAATGCTCGAGTCAGTCGCTCTTGCCTGACTAGTTCAGCTGGTAAGCGTTGCTCTATCTGAGTAACCGGCTCCGTCACCGAGTGCTCCAGGTGCGTTTGCCACGTCGGAAGCAGAAAGGACATGTAACCTGTGAGGGTTATTGGGGTTCAGTTATTGGGCTTATCAATCTTAAATTATATTCAAGGCCGAGGCTTTAAACGTAGCGCCCGTAGCGACTCACCTCCTTTCGATAAGACCCCGAAGGAAACGGGTACCATGGGCCTCAGCAGTCCCAGTTTGCCCTCGCACACGCGATCTAGATCCGGATCCATGCCCCAGGCGTGTAGTAAGCTCAGTAAAAGCTGAGCTATCTCCATCGTTGAATTCGGCTCGTTAAAAGCACCATTACGTTTCAGGGAATTCCTCGTGCTTTCGTTGCTATTCCAACCGTCACCTGTTCAATGCAAAAAGCCAACCGGAATCAACCTCAAGGGTCTTTAGCAACAGGTAATTGCGTTTACAATCATCATAAATTAAAGCTAAACATTTAGAACGATATTCAAGACAATGCAATGAATGTCTTACATGATACGGGCATCCGTGACATAAGTAAAGAAAAGAAGAAAAAAAAAAAAAAAAAACAACGAAATGCAATTCGATGACGAAGAATTCTATAAAAATAAAATATAACATTCAGGTTCGTTCGTACGTGAGATAACGTGAAATTACTTTTTTTGGGAACAAGCTAGACCGACTGGTATAATGAGTATCCGAGGTGCATTGCCACAATTGAAATCGACCGAGTACTGAAATAAGGGACATCTATGACGATGGAAGGTGTGCGTGTGCATGCTTTTTTTACTCATTATTGAAGGCCACTTGCTTCTCGCCAATATCATATGCACAATATATTAAATAAGTGTATTAAATGGAGGCTTCGGTAGCGACCGATCAGGTATTAAAATAGCAAGAAAGAAGGATAGAAAGAAAAAAACGACTACGAAAAGGAGCAAAAAAAAAAAAAAAAAAAAAAAAAAAAAAAAAAAAAAAAAAGAAGAAGTTGTACAATACATCCTTGAATAAATAGCTTTTAATATAAATATTGCTGTCATTACTTGTCATTCAGTGGCTAATGATAGAAAAGAGAAAAGTAAATAAAAAAACAAGCAACTTAATCTACATAATGACGCACTCAATGCAGTTGTAAAGGCATTTTTGGCAAAAAATAATTTTCATGGCTCTTATAGTTTTGCAAAGGAGAAATAAGTCTAACCTTTGCCATCGAGAGTCGATGGCTTCAAACCAACGCTTTCCACTTTAGCTTGAATTTTAGTTTGCACGTTCTCTGCGCCCTCCTTCATCTTAGCTATTATACCTACAGAAAAACGTTTCCTTTAACAAGTTTCCAAGCATTTCGTTCGCTCTTTGTACACAATAAGCCAATAATACGAATAATAATTATAAAATAAAGTGTTGCGAACAGCGTTACATGCAAGAGGACCTAATAAAAATCTTCTCTCTCTCTCTCACGCTCTCTCTCTCTCTCTCTCTCTCTCTCTCTCTCTCTCTCTCTCTCTCACGCTCTACGTATGCATTCATAGCGTCGAGGCCATTTTATCGCTACAAGTTCTGACATTGAAATTCAAACATCGAAGGAGGAAAGGTAACAGCAATTAAAAAACTAATTGAAATGCTTGAAGAGTCCGTGAATTGTTATTAGTTAAATAGCTTAATTTATCATGCACGTGAGAAAATCCGAAGGTTATTGGGGTTAATAACGAGAAACTCTGAATTTACATTCTACAGAGTTTTCGTAAAAATCGAGCGTTGAAAAATTAAGAGCCTCGTAGGAGCTTTTGCAGTTAATTCCAATTAGATTTTTAAAATTGCAATCGCCGAGGGCTGGATAAGAGTTCATCACCCCCTTCTCCGACGCACGACAATTATTATTATTAATACTATTACCATTACTATTACTATTACTATTACTATTACTATTACTATTACTATTGCTATTATTATAATACATGGACAAATAAAATGAAGAAAACAAAATGATCTAAAAGGGTAAGATGTAAATCATAAAACAATAACAATAGTGGAAAAAAGGCAATGGCAATGTGACTTGGAATATTGTAAAACAACGTATTGTTAGGGATAAATAAGAAGCAAATTGTACGGTATAGTGAGAGAAGACGATGTACCGTGACGATCTTTCTCCTTCAGCATTCGCTCCATGTCGCCTGCCTTATCCTTGACGCGACCAAAAAAGTCTAGAAATACAGATTAATCGATGATTGAGGAGAAGCCTCTCCCCTTCCGCATGGCTCTGAGCCTTGCACAAGCCATACGCACACGCTCGCGCGCGCATACGCACTTAGAGACGTAGCGTCCCGTTTACTTAATCCTTTAACCATTCCCGTCAAGCAATGAAAATCCAATCCTTTGCTGTTCACCGCTCGATCTCGGAAAATCCCTGCCAAGGTATTCGATTCGGGATTATCGAGATCGAGTGTCCGATCGTCAAAGGATTAAGTATCCCGTAGGGGTCTTCCGACCGATTGGCCTTACCTGCAATCTTCTTATGCGCGTCAGGACTTGCCGATTGCGTGAGCGCCGCGACTTTCTGATATTCCGAGGCCGAAATAAGGCCTTGCGCCTCCAATGACCCGGGTGACATAGACCCGTATTCGTCGCTCAATAGTTGAACTGTATCAACATCGAAAATCGACCTTGTAATAATGCATTATCACGAAAGCTAATAGCGGACCCTGGCCGTCCTCTTAGGCCTCCTCCCTTTCATTTAATTGTCCCCGTTGGCCCTAGATTACCCTCAGCCCTTCCCTTCTAGCTCGAAACTTTCCTTGTTCGAGGACACGGCGATAAGGAGAGCGGCTGGGCGGGTGGGAGCGGTGGGTAATAAGTGGCCAGGTACGGGGAGGAAAAGCGGAGGGGAAAGCCCGCGTTGTCATTACCTATGAGACCCTCGATGTCGAAGAAGAGAATGTGGCTCTCCGGATCCTTGGGATTGCTTCGGAAGCCCTGGATCGTCAGGGGTGCCCCCTTCGCTCGGATCTGATTGCCGTGATCGTTCCCGTGGCCACCGTGAAGCTGCTGCAGCTGGTGCAAGCCTCGCTGGGTAGCGTGACGTATCGCCGACAAGTTTCTGTGCCTGAGGCCTCTGGTAAAGCGATAAAAGCGTTAGGCGAGCGAAGCCCTTTAACGACGATGCCCCTTCAATTATGAATTAGAATTACGATCAGTACCGACCTGAAGAAGTGTACCGCCGGATTCGCCAGTCCCAACTCTCCGCCCCCTCCAGTTGTGCCGGCTGCTACCATTGTATTCTCGTCGCAAGCGTACAGAACCTCCTCGGCTATGATTCCTGCGTGCACGCGCGGGGAACGGACAGGCGTCGTTAGATCGTCAGCTTAACGGACGGACGGGGGGAAAGGGGAAAGGGGCACGGGATACGGGGAACGAAAGTAGATTTACCGTGAAGGACGCGGTCCAAGTGCCCGGTTTCCATTTGCCAAACGTAAACGGCTCCGTCGGAGCATCCGACGATCATAAAGTCATCGAGCGGCCTCCACTTGATGGTTACCACGGGGAACAAGTGCCTCGAGGCCAAGACTACGCACTTCCGCTCGGCTAACGATAACAACGTTACGCTGTGATCCGAGGCCACGCTGCAGACGCATTTCTGTATCCTTGGCTACGAGGAAACGATTGGTTTACACGGGATTCGGACAAGCGGGCGGCTATTTATACCCTTAGAGACGACCGAGAGACAAGCAAGAGACGAGGAAGAGACCGCCAAGAAGAGACTTACGCTGCAATTGTCCGGAGGTACCATCAGCTGGGTTATTTCGCCGGCATGGACGCAGAATCGGTGAATCAACGTGCCCGCGTACAGGTCCCACAAGCAGACGGCAAAGTCCACGGATCCGGAGACCAAGTGGGTTTTGTCGTATCGCTGGGCTGCCCCGTGAGGGTAGAGCAAGCAGTTGACCCGGCCTGAGTGGCCCAGAAGTACCTGATGCGGTGGCCAGTCTGGAATATCCATAAGATTTGATTACGTGGGTAGGGAGCCCCGAAAGGGAAAGGAAGGCGAGCCGATCGTCCTCACCGTCGTACTGCTGATGGTTCCCGTGGAGTAGCTGTAGCATGACCGTCTGGGTCGCGGGCACGATAATAATGCTCCCGTCCTCCCGGCCGACGACCAGCCGACTCTGGTGGGGCAGGTAAATGCTCGCCGTCAGTTTGATCTCGTGGCCGTCGCCGCTGTCCAGCTGGTCGAGGATGCCGACCGGCGAGGGCTTCATCGCCTCCCAGGCGGCGCTTATGCTCGTCTTAAGGCTCGGGGACAGTACCGGGGCCGTCTCCTCGCTCTCGTTCATCTGCGCGAGCTGCTGGCTCGTGATCTCCGGAACTACCCAGAGCATGACCACGCCCTCGCTGTCCCCGCGCAAAAGGTACTTCTGGCTCTTGTTACCGCGCTGGGCTGTAACCAATTGCATCGCCGGCGGGCAGGACAGGGGCTAAAAGGCAATTGGACCATTGATAAAGCGCGAACTCCCCGCACCCTCGGCAAATGGATAATAATAATGTATTATTTAAACCTTATCACCAGGTTGAGTCAGAGTACAGTATAAATAAGGTTGGTCGCATTCTACTGACGCCGAATGGAAATTCTTGTTGTCCGCTACGCTGCTGCTCAACAATAATCGTTCAATATTCTATTCCCCTCTCTCGCTCTCTCTCTCTCTCTCTCTCGCTCTCTCTCTCACACACACACAAACGTCAATGCGCGCGCGCGCACACACACACACGCAGTACGTATTTTGATTCTTTAACAATTAAAACATTGCAAGACATTAGACTCCTCCCCTTTGCTTCGGGGCTAAACGTCCATTGTTAAAAAAGCAAAGTACTTAGTGTACGTGTAAATTATATAAACTCATGGCATTCGTAATACATATGCCCATCTAGTATTAAGTTGAGATAAAATCAGCAAACGCTTCTTTTAATTAATAACATTAAAGTAAGAAATTAATGGATTTGTTATACACATTCAGATATATACTTTTTTTTTCTTTTTTCTTTTCTTTTTTTCTATTTAATACAGGCATTTGTTACAGGAACACATTGCTTTTAGAAATAGAAAAGAGGAAAGAAAATTAGAGATGATAAGAAGATAAAGGGTAATAGCGGTTTCATGTCATTCAGTGCATGCAAAGAAAGCAATAAAAGCCAAAAGAGTCGATTACGTCAATGAAAAATTAGAAAAAAGAAACAATAAATGTTACGATGTGCTCGATTATTTTCTACCTGAATAGTGTTAGAATGCGAGAGCTTCGTGTACAATGAGTGTATTATTAACGTGATTCGGGGATATGAAATGAATTTTAAGATCTTGTGTAAATTTATGCATACACAGGCGCGCGCACTCGTCGATTAAAGCTAATATAATAAATCGGTAGTAAATACAAGAGAGGGAGGAATGGAGAGAGAGAGAGAGAGAGAGAGAGAGAGAGAGAGAGAGAGAGAGAGAGGGAGAGAGAGAGAGAAGCACACGCATGCACGTGTCCGCCCGCGTCTGTGTATGCAAAATAGGTTGGATAAGAAGAGGGTGCCGAGTGAACTGCGAGTGGCTGGATGGGGGAGGAAGGGCGGTGCAGGAATGGGTGCACTAATTTTTATTGCTCTCAACTTTCAATGTTTGTGATTGGGGTAACTAGGGGGAAGGATAAAAAACAGCTAAAGGATAAAGGATAACGAAGGCATGGCAGAGAGAGAGAGAGAGAGAGAGAGAGAGAGAGAGAGAGAGAGAGCAGAGTTATTACAAGAGAGGAATATACGTATACATATATATATATATATGTGTATATATATATATATAGCTTTTTAAATAGATAAGGTGAGCTTTTAATGACAATGCGGGGGTTACCTGCTGAGAGCCTTGCCCTTCAGCTTGCTATTATCACGATACCAGGTCCACCGTAGAGTCAAGGAGATGTTAATTATTTATGTGCACAAAGAGCGTCATCGTGAAAAAAGATCAGCAATGGATTAATTGGAGTACCTGTGTCTTTAACTTATGAAGGTGAAGGCATGATAAATTATGACAAAATTTGTGATTCCCCGTATACCGAGTAGATTCCGCTTTATTTACCTCCATGGTGACTAATAATAAATAATCCCTTACTCGATTCCTCCCTATACCGTCTCACCCGGTCATTCGAGTGAATCGTTACGTAATTAATGGTTGTACGAGTTTATAGAATATTTATATGTATATATATATAAACAACAACATAGTCACCATGAGAACTCTTATCGCCTTCTCCTTGTGACTTTAATGGTTTCACTCAAACTGTTGTAAGGATAGTCATGAATGTAATTGTTCTGCTGGTATTTATATACTTATATGAGAATTATTTATCCAACACAGATGCAGCTCGTATGCATTGTTATGCTTAGATAAGGAAATAAATAAATTTGAGCGATAACTGAATGAGAATTAAATTGTGCATTGCTGGCAAGTGCTTTGCTAGTAGTAATTAATTAGCAATCAATTCTAGAATAAAACAAATACACTGACATTGAATTATTAATGCTTTATTGTAAGAATTGATTAATATTAATAAGACGTATATTGCTATAATAAATTTTTTCTTTTTTCTCTCTTTTTTTTTATTTAAATTTTGTATATTATTTCACATTATTAAACACTATTAGCGATTATCTTTTGTTAATTTCTAAATTAAAAATTATTAACTAAAAGTTGAAAAATACGTTAAAAGCGTAGATGCTTAAATTTAGTAAAAATTGTATAATAAATACTTGTGTGTCCAACTACCTTTCAAGTTGTGTTATAGCCCTACAACCAATATAAAAAAAAAAAATAAAAAAAATAAAAAAACAAAGGACGAAGGTATAAATATATTGAATCATGTCATTACTTAATTTATATCCAATTGTGTATTTTTATGAAATACAAAGCACAGAAAGTTTATTTACCAGAAATAGTATACGAGAGGTAAATTAAAATGCAAAAATGTATGTATTCAATTAACTTTTAATGAATGTAATTGAAAAAAAAAGTTTAAGTACCAAGAGTTTAAGTAGGTTCGGTTATATTTGAAGGATCATTACTTACTTAGCTGGTAACTTATATAAATAACCGTGTCCCTCGTCGCTCCAGAGAATGACTCTGTCAGCAGCTAAAAAGTCTCCGGCCATCCACCTCTCTCCTCTCGGTGCTGTGACAGAGCACAGGACGGAGAAGTCCCCTGCGTCGTATATCTATCGAGTGGGTAGTATTATTATCATCATCATCATCATCATCATCATCATCATCATCATCATTACTATTTATTTATTTATTTATTTATTTTATTTTTTTTTTAATTAGTCTCGAGCAACTGATTTACACGAGCAGATTGAAGCGGCGTACCTGCCAATACTTCGAACAGACTATGAGTACAGTCCTTTGGTTGTAAGGACAGCACGTCATCGCCAGGGCGTTCAGACACCTGATCTGCTTGCTCTCGTGTTCGTACAAGGGCTCGCTGTTTCGGTTTTCGTGTCCAAGAAGTGTCCAGACTTTGACCGTACCCGTAGTCGTTAAAGCCAGCACTACGTCATCTTTAAAATATGTTGATTAGTCGTTGTTATTGGGTAGATTATTGGGTAGAAAATCATTTTTTTCTCCTTCATTGTCACAACACAAACTATTTTCCTCGCATTCGACTAAAGTATTTTATACAGTAATCCATATTGTTAAGAATATTATAATCCATAGGCAAGCGAATTAGGAAAGAGTATATTTTCTAACTACTATTGATTATTTTGCAGTCATACGTAACGTCATTTAGCATGCGACTCACCATTTTCACACAACTTAACAGAATATCTACATTAATAAAATTACTCATGCGTATTGGAAATTAATTTCATTTACAAGCATTCTGTTTTTAATACTAGTTGATAGAGTATGGACATACAACAACATCCAGCAAAAAGAGAGAAATAAAAGAAGATGTATTAAATACATGAGAAGCTGTTTTACAATTAATTACTTTATGAATCAAAACTGCATTACCTCCAATTGCAAATGATTCGTTATTTAATTTCAAAAGCAAAATCTATGGGAGATTATAATTGATGAACGACTACTTTTGCTTTGAGTTCATTACTCACGTTTTAATTTAATAAATGTGTAAGAACGGTAACGTTACAAATTTTTAAATCAAACTATCGATGAGAATTAAATCACAGACAAACAAAGTCCATACACGTACGTTAATGGGAAAATTTAAAATAAAACTACACTAACTTGAACAGGATGGGAAAAAAAACAAAATAAAAAAATAATTACAATCAAACAGTTGTGCTAAAAAAGTTTATAAATATATATATAAACAAACGATAACTTTATAATAAGTATTTACTGTACAATTAATTTTCTCTCAACTATATCTCAACAATTAAAAAACACAGAATATTAACATTTTTCAATTTCATTAGAAAGAGTATATTGATTGTTTTATTTATACTTACAGAGTGTACTAGTGTATTGCCATTATTGTATTTGTGGTTAATGATTGCAGGGAAATAATTAATGGTGGTATGATGTTTATGAAATATCATGAGTGTCAATTAGATGAATAAAAATGAGTAAAGGTCTTAATGAAAATGTTAGCAGGAAATGTTTTTAGTCGATTAAATGGAGAGTCTCTATTGGAAATGAAATAAAAATAAAAATAAAAAAATAAATAAATAAAATAAAAATTAGAAAAAATATAGATAACAAAAAATGCTTTAAAGGTCTTAGAACAGCCAGAAGGTTTAAACCCATTTGAAATTCTAGAATAAATAAAAAAGGCAGAGAGCATTTCAACTACCAGCACTTAAGTACCAGTACTTTGAATCCAGTTTGATTACATGCTGTAACATTATAATGTACATTAAAAATATAAACAATTTAGGGACTAGTTTTATAATTATATACAAGAATACTGAATTAGATTCAACTAATGTATTTGTTAGATCTTTTTACCACAAAATTTCATGACCTTTATAAATCAAAAAGAGTGCGACCCGTTGTTATACATTCTCACAATATCTTTTACCCCAAATTAGAAACGACAAGCTTATTCATAATATACTTTTATTTATACGAATATGTTTCATCAAATTAATTTTACGGATCTGGATTATTTGCATTACGGTCAAATTTTAAAGTGCAATTATATTATTCTACTACAAAACAAAATAAAATAAAAATCATATGGTATCGAGAGAATCAATGTCAAAGTAAAGGGATTGAAAGCGTAGGTGTGAATGAGTGTAACTAACTTGTGTGCACGTAGAACCGACCTTTCCGTTTGGCCGGTCTCAGAACATGCAGAGCACTGATCCAGTCTGGATTCATCCGTGAACTCAATGTGAACAGTACTTCTAGACTGAATGGATCCATCACTAACACCTCTGGGTAGTACCTGAGAGTAAAAATACATTACAATGAATAGTCTAACGAGATTCAATTGTTTCAAGTTTCGCACATACCCTGAACAAAATAATCTCACATCTTCGCCTCCAGCGGAAACATAAGGTAGCATCTGAGTATGAATATTGTTGAGTTTGACAGTTTCACGGCATTTACCGTCAACCAAATCCCAAGTGCACATCTCTCCACTCTCGCTACTGCTTACTATATAATTCTGCTCCATAATGATACTGGCTCTACTAAGGCACATGATCGGAGCAGTATGACCAACAAGTAAACATCGTGGTGTCATCTGCATATATATTATGCACATATTAATATTAAATAAATTTGTATTACAAATAAATTTATAATATTTATTGTATCTTGCAAGTAGGTTATCTTGCTTATCTTTGGATTTATTCCGTAAAATTTATTACTAAAAGATTCCCTTCAACAAAAATAATTTAATAGAATTAAGATTAACGATAGGAATTACCTTCAACGTTTCAGGATCAACTTGCCATAGGCATATCTGTCCATCGTAGCAGCCTGTTACCAATGTCTTCTGATCCCTGGACAAGTATATACACGAAATACAATGGGTCGGAGCTACACGTCCCCACAATACTATAGGTACAACCAAGCTAGTGCCAGCTGTCATGATTGTAGATCCTGTTTTTATTAGAGAGATAACATTAATCATGCATTAGATGTAAATAATACAAGAGTGCGGTGGGAGGAATACCAATAGTAGGAAACAATGAAAATTGTTGGAAGAGAGGAGGGTAAATTGTAAATAATCCCAAAATACGAGCAGATGCGTATAAGTAAAAGAGCGATCCGATAAACAGTCTTACTCACTCGTTATAAATAGTCCAATCACTTAAAAAACTTGTGGTTTGGTACTCAATAGGTAAAATGGCCACGAATCGAATCAATATATACAGCGATCGAGTAATAAGCCATTAATGATACTCGGACGAATACTCGGTCGAAAGAGAAAATCCAGAGCGGCGGCGAGTCGTCCCGTGATCCCTTAATTTCTTCAAATTAACAACAAGTCATTGCGTCTGCTATGCTGCTTTCACGAGATGTCACTGAGGCTCACGAGCTTTCCCCCGCGATTCAACGATTTCCCCCGTCGGCTCCGTCGCCCCGGGTCGCGGACCGTCTCCCCTATAACGATCGGCTCGACGAAACGGATCCCTGGCAGCGGATACGTATCCTCCGGTCCCGCAGGCTCTGCCCAATCTTGCCGGAAAATAATAACTTCACTCGGTGCTCGTGCATGTGGCCATTTTGGATTAGTCAATCCGATCAGCTGTTCGTACTCGAGAGACTATTTGGCTTTTACTCCTGCCCCTCCCGCCCGACCGCGGCGCTGTCCAGCGAGAGCCGACCCCTTCTGCCCAACAATATTAGATCCTTTTTCGAAATATTTATCGACTCGGGGCAGCAACACGGCCTCGATCGGGCCTTCCCTCCACTCGACCCGAAGCTTCTTTAATCGCCATTACGACGCAATCAATCGTCGCTCCCGCTACAACATCATCTCCTACGTTCTATTTTAGCTGCTGCTGCTGCTGCTGCTGCTGCTGCTGCCGTTAATTGAATGCTCAGGATGGATCGCGATTGCCGAGATTTAAACAACCGCCATAATTAAATAATACGAAATTACAATTCGTCGGCGTGTTTACGTTCGTCTGCGGGGAATCGTATGGGGCTCGGCGAGGGGGCGGGGAGGGACGTGTTACGTCAGGGCCAGATTTGTAAAATCGCGTCGTTGTAGGTGCCTTGCAACGGTCTGCGCTGACGAAAAAGAAAAAGAGAGAAAGAAGAAAGGAAGCTCAAGCCGACGAGTATTCTCGGGACGGGCAATCAGTTCATTTTTCTTTTTTTTTTTTTTTTTTTTTTTTTTAAAGATAGATAGCCCGATAATAAAGGGCATTTTGAGTGTGCGCCTTGTCCACCGCGAGGCCGATGGCGCTGCAGACTAAACACTTTGGTAAGCTCGATAAAAATAAGCCAAAATATTCAATTGGTGCCTATAACTTATCTTTACATATTAAGTGCGTTCAATGTCGGGGATAGATCTTTTAAATTTCAAAAACTTGTCTCGCTCATATCCGACGTGCTCCTAACGGCAATCCTCTAATAATTATTAATCTCGTGCACTTGATACTTACAACCTTTAAACTACACAATTCGCCTTTATTTATTGTTTCGTTAGTTTTAATCGTAAGCTGGTCGTGCATACTTTTACCTTTAAAGGAACAAATCTCAAGATTATTTGTATCCTTGATTAAGAAAAAAAGTACTCTTTAACCTTCTCCCGATTACGTCCTATATATTTCCGCATAAGTATATATATATATACATATATAGACGTCTTCATAAGC
Source organism: Ceratosolen fusciceps (assembly GCA_018883505.1). Taxonomy (NCBI): domain Eukaryota; kingdom Metazoa; phylum Arthropoda; class Insecta; order Hymenoptera; family Agaonidae; genus Ceratosolen; species Ceratosolen fusciceps. The sequence continues at coordinate 13,970,073 of RCIC01000002.1, read as the reverse complement.
ATTCGCGCATACGTACACGCTAGGGTGTGCATACCTCGTGCATGGATATTTATAATATCCATATAAATAAATTTGAGGTTACAGTTATTTGGCTATCGGCTGTTTCAAAAGTTGAATTATTTTATATCATTTTCCTTTGTAACGCAGTAGTATATTCATAAATTACATTTCTGAATACGTAGTTCAGAAATTGCAGTCTTGGCACAAGCTTATATATTAAATTAAGATGAAATGTCACTATGAAGTATTGGAGATTCCTCGAGAAGCAACACAAGATGATATCAAGAGAGCGTACCACAAGTTGGCCCTAAAATGGCATCCAGATAAGAATATAGATTCCCAAGAGGAAGCAAAAATTCAATTTCAACTGATACAGCAGGCTTATGAAGTACTGAGTAATACTCGTGAAAGGAAGTGGTACGATTGTCACAGGGATGACATTGTGTTGAGCGAAGAAGATTACAAGGACAACGTTCTCAACCTGTTTAAATATTTTTCATCCACCTGTTTCACTGGGTACGGAGATGACGAAAATGGATTTTATGCAGTCTATCGCAAAGTATTCGAGACAATAGCTGCAGAGGACGCTCCATGGGTTAAGGATGACTTGGACGAAGATATACCAGGCTTTGGTGATTTGGAAACTACGTACGAAGCTGTTCGCAGTTTTTATGCATATTGGCGAGCGTACGTGACCAAGCGCAGTTACGCTTGGCTGGATATGTTTAATCCAGCTGAAGCTCCCAATCGACAAGGAGCAAGATTAATTGAAAGAGAAAACAAGAGAATCAGAGAGAAGGCTAAGAAGGAGAGAAACGAGCAAGTGAGGAGTTTGGTTGACTTTATAAAAAGAAGGGACAAAAGAATTAATAAATTTTCCAAGCTGTTTGAATTGAAAATTGAAGAGAATAAGAGAAAGAGCCAAGAGCACAAAAAGCAGCAGCTTCTGAAAAGACAGAGGGAGTTGCAGGAACAAAAGGAGCCGGAGTGGTCCAAGTTTTCAAACATGCAGCCAGAGCTGAATAACATGGAGGCAGCGGTGGCAGCTGAATTTGGGGACGAAGCATCAGAGGACGAGTCAGCAAACTCATTGTACTGCATTGCATGTACTAAGATTTTCAAAACCCACAAGGCATTCAGTAACCACGAGAACTCAAAGAAGCACAAAGACAACATATTGGCAATGAAAGCCTCCATGAACGAGGACGACGATTTGTTCCTGGACAGCGAAGAGATCGAGTCCAATGACATGGAGGATACGAATTCATTGGGACGGGAAACGAAGCTTGCCACTGGTCCAGAGATGCCCGACTTCCTGCTGACTGGCCCTTGCGATTCCAAAGCCAAGGAAAAGGACAAGAAGACGTCCGAGGAGGAGATGGTCTCGGACTCGGACCTCAACAGCATCGAGATAAAGGACTACAAGGCAAACACGGCGCGGTCGGCGACCGAGGGCGGATACATATTGACCCCAGTTGACGAGCCGGGCAAAGAGGACGGCTACGACAGCGACACGCCGAGCAAAGAGGACGGCTACGACAGCGACACGCCGAACGAGGAGCTCGTCTCCGAGCAGGAGGTCGACGAGCATTTGTCTAAATCGAAGAAGCAACAGCAGCAGCAGCAGCAGCAGCAGCAGCAGCAGCAGCAGCAACAGCAGCAGCAGCAGAAGAAGAAGAAGAAGAAGAAGAAGATGAAGAAGAAGAACAAGAGCGCGCAGGTGCCGGCGATGGAGGACAGCGAGGACGAGAACCACGAGGTCGATCTGCTCATGGGCCTGTCGAAAAGGCAGCGGAAGAAGCGCCAGAAGAGGAGGGTCCTGATGGACAAGCTCACGATAAACGCGAGAAAGTCCGTCTCGGGCAAGGGTAGCGCCGTGGGGCCTCTGACGCAGTCGACGGTGAGGACGTCGAGACCGTTTACAAAGTTGTTTCTGTCGACGTGCAGCAGCTCGGAGACGAACCAGGGCAAGGTGAACGAGAGCGACGAGTCGTTGGAAGAAACCGTCTCCCCGCTCCCGGAGAAGAGCGAGGACAAGAATGCCAAGGAGCTGAGGAAGACCCAAAGAGAGTTGGTCAAGAAGACGAGGGAAATGATCAACAGTATAATAAAAATAACACTGACAGCGGACGACTAGTAAGCCGATGAACGCATTTGCGCGACTTGCAAGCGGCAATTCGCCAGCAAAAACAAATTATTCGAACACTTGCGGATGACAAGACACTCTGTTTATAAGCCTCCCCAGGATAGTGTAGATAGGATTGTTAAGCAAAAAGTAAAATATCACCGATAGATGTTACGTTAGTCCATTTAACCCATAAGAGAATGCGATATTTGCATTAGCTGTACATACACACGTAAGCAAATAGAGAGCGCGAGGGATGTTTGAATTTCAATGTCAGAACTTGTAGCGATAAAATGGCCTCGACGCTACGAATGCATACGTAGAGCGTGAGAGAGAGAGAGAGAGAGAGAGAGAGGAAAGGCACGTGCATGGCATACGTAGGTATGTAGGGGGCCTGGCCTCAACACACACTCGCTCATCCTACACATGCACCCGTGCATGTACACGTAAAAAATAACCATTAATGTTTTCCTTTTTTTCGATGTTGGCGTGTGAGTGTTGGATTGCGTAGGCTTCCAGGCGGGAGACCGACAACTACTAATTAGACGTAATGATTTATTTTTCAGAAGTAAAGCCTCAAAAAGAGTCCAAAAATCATTCGTAAGGAATGAACGTTATTCAAACTGCGGCAGTGCATAGGTAACTTTATTAATCAAGAGCTTTACTTGTAATTAGGGAATTGCGAAGGGAGGCTACGGAGGCTTCATGGTTCATTGTACATTAACGAATTACAGAAATTTCTCAATGGCGAACAAAAAGCTTATGTATCCGGCGGCTGAGCGTAACAAAGAGCCGATCCTCTCTGTGCTGCAGCAGTACATACGTCGTGGGCCGAACCAAAGCCTCTTGGAAATAGCCTCGGGCACCGGGCAGCACGTGGCCCACTTCGCCTCCCACTTTCCCCACGTGACGTTCTACCCGTCGGAAGTGGAGGACCGACTCCTCGACAGCATTACCGCGTACAGCCACGAGCTGAGGAACGTCGCGAGCCCTCTGAAGATCGACGTGACCACGGACTATCGCACCTGGCAGGGGAGCGTTTTCCAAGAGAAGAGCTTCGATTACATATTCAATGCCTGCCTGGTGCACATAGCGCCCTTCCGGTGCGCGGAGGGCCTTTTCAGGAACGCCGGCGGGCTCCTCAAGCCCAACGGGATATTCTTCATGTACGGCCCTTACGCGATGAACGGGCTCCTCTACCCGGAGAGCAACGTGAACTTCGACCACAACTTGAGGTCGCAGAATCCCGAGTGGGGCATCCGGGACATCGAGGACTTGAAGAAGCTCGGCAATTCTAACGGGATCAGACTCTTCGAAATGATAGACATGCCCCAGAACAACAAGACTTTAGTTTGGCAAAAGATCCAGCATTGATTACATTTCATTCCAGTGCCACGTTTATTGTAAATATCATACCAATACAAATTTAATAATCGATTAATATCATTAGGCAACGAGATGATGATCCACGAAAAAACGAAACGACACAGTACTTGGGTTTATACTTTGTGCAACAATTTTTATGTACAGATATCGTCTTTATTAAGATATATTAGTTTATACGTATGTATTTGGAAATGCCATGCCTATTTTCGTAAAATTCGCCTTGTCGCGTTATTCCATGCGATAGAGAGAGAGAGAGAGAGAGAGAGAGAGAATTGAGTACTTTGATGAAAATTAAATGATAATGTAAATTTAATTTACACCAGAGACCGACGTCATATTACTAACCTTCAGAATTATGTAATCCAGAATACGTAATATAAGATAAGTGACAAATAATCGGTAGAATACAGTTACGAGGAGTAAAGTAGCTGTCATGAGCTAAATGAAATAAAATTTCTTCCTCTTTTTCGATAAAAAAAAAAAATAAAAAAAATAATAAATAATAATAATTATTATTATTAGTATTGGTTTTCTAATGTAATGCGTCTTACCTTCAATTTGATGTTTACTTCTGTAGCCTAAGCTAAGCTTATGTAATGCTCGTTGTACAAATAAACATTTCGTTTAATTTAAAAAAAATAAACCATTAGCACTAAAGTAACGAGTCATTCGTATTTTTGCCCATTACAACGTCGTATTTACGTATTAATTGTATCGTATTCATTTAGTAAATCTTCGTTTTTACGTATCGTCACCAATATTAATAAGGTAGCATTTGGTCGAAGTCGAAATGAGTTTTTATAATTTATTATCGAGACTGTATGTCGTCCAATAATCCAATCGATTGTATCATCTAGCTGAGGCACTTTGCAATATGTACTCGCTTCGATTTTTCATTTGCACTCGATACCATTGCTTATTGCGTCGAGAAAGATAAATAAGCTGGAAGATATATGGCCTGTTCAGCCATTTTTCCATTTTCATTGGCGATTTCGACTTCATTAGACGAACACGCGAAGAATAAATACATCGAGGCCGTTAACGATTAATTTGAAATCCGCTTTCCCAATTTATCGCACTTAACCAATCGCACCAGTACTTGGAATAATAATCGAGGCTTAGATTTAATAAATACTTATATTTTTCCAGCTTACAAACCTATATTATGTACAGATGTAGAACGTTCGATTAAGGCTAGGTTAAGATAGGTTATTGGTTAAAAAAAAAAAAAAAAAAAAAAAAAGAAAAAAAAAATTTAATTCTAGTGACGGATTTAACATTTTGATTGTGAAAACATAAGCTTTTACTCATATTCAACTCATACGAATTATGAATTTACAGGCAAATGCGTTAGAAATAAATTAATATGATTATTATTCGTGATGTAATTACCACTTAGGCGCAACGGATAAATAGATTAAAGTACTACCGACTTATCTATTGTACGTAAAGGAAATTAAATAATTATATTTAGCGTTCGATCGGCGGCTCCGTTAGAACGGATAAAAAGAGATTAGCCAGATTAGATGACGGAGCGATAATGCACCCCGGGGATGCGGGTGAACGAGAGTAACGAGCGCGATACTACTGGAGCCAATGGATGAACAACTGGACAAGGAGAAGAACGGGTGCGATGGTCGTGGTCGGGATCGCCGTAGCTGCATTACCGAGGTACCAGTGCGCGAACAAAGCTGTAAACGAAGTAGAGATATCTAAGGATTAGATAAGGTGGTATTTGTACGTGTCCGCGAGCTGTCCTGGGCACGAACCTGTGTCTTCCTGGCTGGTCAGCCAGCCAATGACCGGCTCGATTTGATTTTGCCGCTTCAGGTACTGACTGAGCGGCTTGAAGTACCGGAGCATGGCCCCGGCGTCGATCCTATTGGTCCGGCCTCTGGTCATCTGCTTGATAACGTCGGGCCACGGGGTCGACGAGCCCAACGACAACAAGTCCCTGAAATCATAACACGCGATAGGTATTGTTCGGATTCTCAGGTATTTCGAGCCGGTTGAGTCCGGTGCGCTCGAGGCTTACGACAATAGACGGCCAGCTTCCCGGGATCGGTACAGGTCGCAGGTATGCAGGTCGCCCACGTGTCCGGAACTGTTGCACAGAGACTCGAACAATTGGAACTGGAGTATGATCGACAAGAAGTAACTGAAAGTATCGTTTGTTCGTCTGAGAATATTATTTGACGAGAGATGAGGCTCAATAGACTCGAGAGGCCGATGCGATTATAACACACGTGATAATTACTTGGTGTAGGGGAGATCTGCCGGTACGTGGTACTTGGAGGCTGGATCGAAATCCCTCTCGGTTCGGGTGAGCGGGGGCAGTATGCCCTGGTACTGGAGACGTAGCTCCCACCACCTGGTGGTCATGTCGACTACGCCGTCGCTGAAGACGCGCCAGCGCCACTGCATCCGCGTCGTACAGTTGAGTTGAGTTATTTGAAATTAGTAAGGATGGGCGCGCGCGTACTCACCTGGTCGACGATGTAGGCGAAGGGCAGGTAGACGACCTTCTGCAAGGCCATAAGCATGAGGAAGTTAACGTTGCTCTCGTAGTCGTTGCTGGAGTTGTTGTGCAGGCCTATCCTGTGTAGATGCTGGGGCGTGAAGACCGACAAGCCGATGGCGTTGCTCACGGCCTCGTGGAAACCTGGTGGAGACGGTGCTCGGATTAACGAGTCCAGTCAATAAAATGAAATTAAAAAAAAAAAAAAAAAAAAAAAAAAAAAAAAAAAAAAATAAACGGATAATAATGTACGAGTACGAGATCGTCACCTGGTAGGGCCTCGCTTTGGAAGAGCAGCGGCTGATCCTTGTACTGGAGGTAATACTGGACGTGTGCCATCTCGTGGTGCGTCGATATCAAGTCCTCGGTATTGATCCTCGTGCACTGCTTGATCCTGAGCATCGAAGATCATTAGGAGGGGGGAGGGAGGAACGGAGTGACGAGTAACGTCGATAACGGAAAAATAAAACTCGCCTGTAATCGATTTTGTTGCAAAAGTCCCAGGCGCTGGCGCTGCACTTGATCTCCCGGTCGACGGGCTTCTCGAAGACCGAGGACTTCCAGAACTCCGGCGGCATGGGCTTCATACCCATCGAGGTAAAGAACTCCTCTGCCATCTGGAAAACGCTAAGGGGAGCGAGGGCGGGGGGACGGGGCGGGGTGGGCTAAATTTTAGTATCGTCGCGGTATGGTTGGGTCGAGATTGAGTTTTAGGGACGATGGGGGGTGGAGTGAGGCTACCGACCGGAGAGACGTGAAGCCTTGGATCATCATGTCGAGGGTAACGTCGAGTTTCCTCGCGCCGGGAAAGGGCTGCACGACGTCGAAGATGCCGTCCCAGTTTTGGGCCCACATATTGCCGAGGATGTGGGCGGGCAAGGGGCCGTCCGGCCGTATCCTGTCACCGTATCGCTCCAATAAGCGGCTCCTCACGAACGTGAAGAGGTGCTTGTACAAGGGCGTGATCGCCGACACGACCTCGGCGATGTTCTGCTGGAAATAGTCGTCCTCGTAAATCTCGCGCATTTGGTCCCCGGCGTCGGCGAATCCTGGGAACGCAATGGGCGCCTCGTTTATTTCACAAGATCGTTCGTGGGACAGAGGGGGGGGGAAGGAAGAGACGGCTAGTCGGCAAGAACTGGTAGAAGGAGGAGGAGGAGGAGGTGATGAATTATTATCCAGAGCTTCGTCTTACCGTTGAGCTTGGCGGCTTGGTTCGCCAGCTGAACGTATCGGATGTATTTGTTTTTCAAGGGCGGGCCCACGGCCTCATGCCAGGCCTGCCAATAGTGCAGCAACTCGTCGTAATCCCTCGACTGCGACATTATCCTGGCTACGTCTAAACGTAAGGTAGCCGATGAGATGTTGATACGTATAGGTCCTCGTCGAGAGGTAAAGGGGCAGTCGCGCTACTCACCTGACTCGAGGCTCAGGTCGCAGGAGGCCCCGATTTTCCTGTAAGGGCAGAGTCTCACCCTGTTGTAGAGCTCCTTCATTTCCATAATCAAGTGATGCATCTGGGGAACGAGGGTCCATCAAAAGCCGAATAAATAATGCCGGATAAGTAATAATCTACCTCGTTGAATTTATCGTCGGTGAGGGAATTCCGGCCCTTCACGGCAATCATCCGCAACTGCCGCCTCGCAAGAGGGTCCGGTATCCTGTTCCAGGCGAAGCTCACCGTCTTCCGCCACGAGGCTCTTTCGAATTTCAGTTTCACGGTCTGCTCCTCGAGCTGCACACCGCACGTCCAATAATAGGCAACAATCGTTACAAACAGTCACTCGTCACAAAGGCCGACGACGACGACGACCACAACAATAACAACAACAACAACAACAACAACAACAACAATAATAAGGTGGTGGAGATCGATTACCATTTTCCTTCTGTTGGAGTCGGTGATGTTGGTAGCGAAATTCCACTGGGCCGTCATGACCTTGTTGCAGACGATCGAACCCTCGCGATCGTATTCCCTCAGGAACTGGAGCGCCTCGCCCAGGTTCATGTTCAGCCCCTGGAAATTAATCGAGCCGGAAGCCGAGGAGGCCGCCGTATTTAATCCAACTGCCGGCGAACCCTCCCACTCCTCCTCCTTCAATTTCTCCAAAATGTTCAACAACTACTTAATGGCCATCATTTAAACAAATTACCGCGGACGATAATTTCTTGACGACAAATAACGGAAACGAACAACTCACAGTCTTAGGCTGCCACATACTCAAACAAACACACACACAGCCATTAGCTATTTAAATAAATTGTTTAAGTAAAAACGAGGGTGTGTACTGATAACAATGGTATAATAGGCAATTAAGTCCTTTAGTAACGTTACTTATTAGTGGCCGCGGGTCTGTGCAGGAGTGATGGGGGGTGGGGGGGGGTCGGCTATTTTCAAGAGCGCCTTGTGAGTCTATCTGCCTCGTCGCTCTCTACAACAATAAGTGTCTTACCATGCATGTCGGTAGAATATAGAGAGCGAGAGAGACAAAGACGGAGCGAAAGAGAGAGAGAGAGAGAGAGAGAGAAAGAGAGAGGGGGGGAGCCCTTATCTAACAGTAGCATCTTCGGAATCCCGTTAATCTTGCCCTGGCGAACGTGAAAGCTTCCCTATTATTCATCTCATTAACCATAGAGAATTCAGGGGAGTTTTTGCATTTCTTTTTCAAATCGGATTTCGAAACGCTCGTATACGTGTGAGGACAGGTCAGAAAGGAGGAGTGATCTTCGGGGTCAGGGGAGTAAGTGCACCCTATTAGTTCAATTACGAGGGTTGGAGCCCTGCAATTAGAATAATTCCAGGTCAAACGACTCCAACCGAAGGTGCATTTAATAATTTTCTAAGCGACTTTTATTTTTTTGTGTTTTTTTTTTTTTTGTTTGTAAGACTGTTCATTACCTAGAAATTAGAAATGAATGTATTGGGCATGATTGCATACAGCAATTTTATTGAATTTTTAATTATTACGGTAGCCATGGGATACCCGTACACAAAGAAAGAGAGTCCGGAGCGATCAAGGCAATAATGAGGAAATTAATGAATGGGGTCGAGGGAGAGCTTATTACCTCGAGGTAGCGTCCGTCAGCCGAGTGTCCGGGTAGCAGCAGAAACAGTAGCAGCAGCGGCACCAGGAGCTGGACGTGTAGGCGCGGGTCGCTCATGTCGCGATACTGGGAGACGACGGAGCGAGCGGAAGCCTCCTCCCCCCGAGGTAGAAGAAGCCGAGAAACTCGAGGTGGCCGCGTTACTTAGGAACGGCCGCCGCGGTCGCCTTCGCCGTCGTCGTAGCCTCGACTGGCCGCTCTCTGCCAGGTCGGCGCTCCGACGGGGAAGGGACGGGACCGCCGATGCGTGAAGCGTGACCGGACGCGCGCACCGCGGCACACGCCAAACTCCTGGCGCGTACTAGGCGACTTCCTACGCTTCCTGGAGGAGCGCCGGAGCCTGTCGCGGCCCTCGGTGTCGCGCGACGCTTCTTCGACCTCCTTTCCCTCCCTTTTCCTCCATCGATCGCCCTCGCTCAGCGTCCACGGGGACCTTCCTCTAGTCCACCTCCGCCCGTCTCACCTTATAGCAGTGTCGGGGTCCCATGGGGGTGGCTTCTTCCAGGTGGCCGAGCCCCCGCCCGATCCCAACGCCGATACGGCGACTTCCCGTTTTCGCTAGCTCCCCTCCCCCCGATAACCCCAATAACTGTCGGGCCCCTTCCAGCCACGACGGCCAACGTCGCGCTACTCAACCGTAAAATTACTCAATTTGGACGATATAAAGAGCGCGAGTGGCCGTTTCATAAGTAGTCTGTCGACACTATTGTTGAATATCGCATTCGATCGATCCAACTTCTATTTAGAATCCTGCCCTTCGGCTCCATTGTCCGGCTTTTTTCTCCATTTAAGGTAAATACTCTTCAGAAGGAAAAAAAAACGGGCTCCTTTACGGCTTTGAAACGAAAATCGAGGTAACGAGAGAGAGAGAGAGAGAGAGAGAGAGCGAGAGAGAGAGGGAAGGAGAGGGAGAGATACGTGCAGCGGAGGAAATAAATTATTCAGCGCGTAAGCGTATTATTTCATTTGCTGCTCCAGTTAAACAAGAGCAGTGCGATTGCTCGGTATTTGGCGGCGCGGTCGGGGGGAGAGTAGAGAGAGAGAGAGAGAGAGAGAGGAAGTAGGGTTAGCCGTAGTACTGGCGAGTCGGTTACTATTCACTAAGCAGGGCGTTTATCCTTCTTCCTCGACTTTTTTGTTGTCTTTGCATGCAATTAAGGAGAAGGAGGTTAATGTCAGCGACAATCATCAGAGGCGTCATTATTTATCAGTCACATATATGTCGTTTTATTCTTACTTTACAAGGTCACCGCATGGCTACTTTCATTTACACTCGTCAACAAATAAATAAATAAATAAATCAAGAAGCTAAAGTAGGAAATGAGACTTTATGATCGCGCGAGGGGTCGTCGCTACGTCGTAGGGACCACACACGGTGGTCCGTATGGTCCACATCTTCGCTTATCATGGGAAGTGCATATCCAAGCACTTTGGATCGATAGATCGCGATCGAGAGGGCGGTCAATCGTTTTTTAATTTACTTTGCCTCGCTAAAACCAATTTTAATTTCCTACGCCTGCTCAGCCTTTTAACCATTTTTTTCATTTCCTGCAATTGTTCTTGGACCTCGAGGAAGTCCGGGACATCCGGTGCCTTGTACATTTCTTTAAGGGCCTTAATGCTGTTGAGCTGATCGGTCGTTTTCCTCAACTCCCAGATCGCCCTCGCCTTGTACTCCCGCAGGTAAATCTTCTCCTGCATCTGCAGCTTTATCCTGTTCTCAGTCTGCTTAAGCAGCTCCTTCTTCTCTATCAGCTTGTCCTTGAAGTTTTTCAATAACAGGCCGAAGTGTCCTAGAAATACCAATAACCCCAATAACTTGGTTATCGAGTACTCGCAGATGATTATACATATACTTATATATATATATATAGGTTTTCTAGGTACCGTTATTTTTCGTCAAGGAATTGATCATCTGCTGATTTCTCAGGTTCTCGGCGTTGAGGTTTCGGTTCTCAATGTCCAGCTTCACGACGTCTATCGGGCTGAGCGTCTCCCCTCTCCTCTCCAGCTGCTTGATTTGTTTTTTCGTCTGGGTAATTAGCCGCTTGTTCGTAATGGTTTTCAAGTTAAATTTGTCGATCAGATTGTCGCAAACCTTTAGCTGATTATTGACGAACCTTGAGCAACGGAGAAGAGGGACTCTTAGCTTATTATTTATTGATTTATTGATTTATTGATTTATTTATTGGACTCGATCGATAATCCCAATGAATGATAAGGTAACGCCCTCTCTCTCTCTCTTAGCTTTCCTTGCCCCGAGGTCGGGCAGGTACTCGGGCAGGTACTCGGACAGGCTCGTAATTACACTTACTACGCGGAGCAGCCGTAGCTCATTACCGTATGAATTTATCACTTGAAATCTGCTTAGTGACCGGATCGACCCGAGTCATGATATCCAACTCGAAGCGCTTGATCATCTGATCGTTATCCATGATCCGTTCCTTCATTTCCGTCAATTTCGCCTCGAGGTCGCCGAGCTGCTTCTTTATGTCCCTTATAAAAGCCACGGACAGCTTCTTTATCTCGTCGATGACCTTGTGGACGAGCACGACCCGGTGCGCCGGCGTCACTCTTGTTATTCACCAAGCCCGGTCGAACGAGCAGGAAGTTCCGATAACAAGAAACGGGATGAATTTTAGGGGAGGGAGATCAGACGAATTGCTTAAGTCTGCCCTGGAACTCGACCCACTTGAAGGTGAGGGCGATGCGCCTGTGTCCGCTTCCTTGGCCCGAGGACGTGCCCGGCTGTGCGGAGTTACCGCTCTGAGGTCGGAAGCTAATGTTCGAGGAGACGTTGTCCTGCTGGGTCTCGGTCATCCCGCTACCCGTGAGGCTTACGTTCGAGTCGCCCGTACCGGGATCCATGACCTCGGGGTTGGCCGTGTGGTAAGCGCTCTGAGCCTGGATCGCCAGCTTCATTATGTGCGACATCTCTGAAAGACGAGGCTTGACGCGTGACCGGGACTTTCGGGGACCGAGGGCTCGGGTTGGCAGCAGGTGGGTGGGTGGTTAAGGGGGTCGGATTTTTACACTCGATCAACGTATAATAAAGAGATCGCCGATACCTAACCTCGAAAAGCTTTACGGTCTACGAAGGTTATATTCACGAGGACGTGAGCTGGGGGTAAGGTCAATAGGAAGGCGTAAGACTTGCTTTTCAGAAGCTGGGGAGCCTTGCGCTGCAGGAAGTATTCGAATATCTCATTCTCGTTGTTCAGGGCGTTGTTGGTACGGGTCGCGTATTCCAAAACCTCTCGCAGCTCTTCGTCGCTCAGCTCTGCAACAGATTCATCGCATTCGGCCTTGTAATATTACGCGTATTAGACGACGTAAAGGTGAGCTCGGCATCTCAAGCAACTTCCTTACCGTCATAAGTGCACGTATTCTTCGCGAAGAGATACCTTCTGGAGGCGATGACCACGGTCGATGGATTCGATAACATTATTGCAAATGCGATTTGTCCGAAACATACAAACCATACGTTAAGCTCCGATTTTCTATTTTATGCTCTATTTATCATTGTGAATTTTGTATTTTTTTTTTTATTTTTTTTTTATAACTTTTTTCCCCCTTTTCAAACAATCGTCGACCGCGCTGATAACGAAGAGGTTCCGATGATTAAATAATTAAACTATGATTTCAGGTTATATTCATACATGTTTTAAGTGTTAAGAAGTGAGCCGAAATATGGCGCATTTATTTGCGTATTTATTTATTTATCTATTTATACGTTTTGGTAATAAGTAAGAAAAGTAAGCAATACTGCACTCAGTCATCGCTATATATTTTTATTGGTCTGGCATTACAAGTATCTTATCGATAAATCATTTCAGAGCGCAGCTCACGTACGCAGCTCACGTACGCAGCTCATAAGAAAATATATCACTTTATTAAAAATCCCGCCTCAATATCCTTATGGAGTACGAGGTTCAAGATTAGACTCCGAGTTCTGCTCAGTGATCTCCACGTCATTTATGAGCAAAACGTACTTCAGACCAGCGCCCTTCTGTTCGAAATTGCTGGACCTAATCACCGCTGGCATGTCCGCGATCGAGAAGATTATCTCAGCTCCGTTGTCTACGAAGTCGTACTACGGATTTTTTTTTTTTATCAATACATTAATGCCGTTCCCCATAACATTACATGAAACTGCATAAAATTACCTCGGCTTCGGTTTCTTGGCCGTTGATCCAAACGTTTTTAGTGTTTTTGTCTGTAAAAAAATAAAACAAGCTTCCTCGTTATTGAAGGTTCGAAACGTCAGTTAATAATAAAATTACGAGAGAGTCGTACGTACCGAGGATGATCCGGTAGTCGTCTTGACCGATTCGAGTCGACCAGGTTTCAAGTACCTTCGACTGGGCTTGAATAAAGTTTTTGAAGCTCTTGCCATTTACCCACAATGTGTAGGAGTATTTCAATCCTGAAAGATGCGTTGAAAATTATTGATACTCGTCGCATCCCTGTGCCCCGTCTTCCAAGTTCGGGAGCAACGACAACGATGACAACAACAATAACAACGACAACGACAACAATCAACAACAATCAACAACAACAGTTATAATATAACAAGGGAGGCTCGTTAGGATCATTTGGTTGTAGTAGGGGATTAAGAAATACGACTGACCGGACACGGGGTCGACCCTTATGACGAGCTTGACGTCGCCTAGCATGACAACCTCGTCACCGACGAGACGGAACATCCATTCCCGATTGACGAGCACCTTCCCGTCGACCTTAACGACTCGTCTGCCCGTGGCCGTGCCGTGCTCGAATTCAATCACGTGCACGCCGTCGCTCAAGGGAACCTCCCAACGTGCGCTCGGCTTGTTACCCAACGACTCCAAGGCCTGCAAGCTCCTGCAGAAAGGATTTTTCGCTTATCACCCTCCTCCTTCGACATGTTTGCGGAACGAGCTGCTGCTGCTTTGCCAGGAAGCTTGTAGGTTAGGAGCGAGATCAGCCGCCTTGATAAGCGTAACCGCGTTCGTGGTTGCGTGCGTGACCGCGTGCGTGGTTGCGTGCGTGACCGCGTGCGTGACCGAGTACGTGCGACCGGTTGCAAAGTACAAATTTTCGGCTAAGAAGCCCAATAAAGCGACAAGAGGTTACTACGTGTTTACCTTATGAACGAATTCGTCATGATCGCTAAGGGAGTACGTGGAACACTGCGGCCACTATTGATCGGACACCTGCCACCTACGTCTAGAGCTCGAGCTAACGAGGATCAATACGATTTCCCTGCGTAATTGGGCTGGCCGGCGACCTCCTCGGGCTTTTACGGCACTCACCCCCTCGCACCTACCCCTTTCACAAGATTGCCCATACATGTTATAAAGGTTGGGAGGCAATAAAGAATAAAAATAAACTCCTTTTCCTTGAAAAATTATATTTAATGGACATGTGTATATATATATATTATTAACAATATTCTTAACAATATCCGGTGGATCATGTCGGATGAGCCGGTAACAATTTTCCAAAGCAGCTGCCAAAGCCAATCCTGTAGCCATCTCCGTCGCAGTAGCCTTAGAAAGGAGGGAAGAGAGAGAGAGAGAGAGAGAGAGAGAGAGAGAGAGAGAGAGAGAGAGAGAAATTAACTAAGATTTACGATGGTACGATTGGAGATGGAGGGTGATCAAGAATATTGGATAATTCGCCTTACCGCGAATGTAAACTTCATCCCCGTCCTCCAAGAATTTCCTCGTGCTTCCGTCTTTCAGTAAAATCGGCTGGGTACCTTTCCAGCTGAGCTCGAGCATCGAACCGTAGGAATCGGCGCTCTACGAGGAAGATCGTAAGACGTATAATTAGCATACGAGGGGTCTGTACCTCCTCCTAAGGGTAAGGTAATAATGCACTCTACTTACAGGTCCACTGATAGTGCCGGAGCCCATCAAGTCCCCGGGATTGACGTTGCAACCAGTGACCGTGTGTTGAGCCAGTTGCTGCTCGGGGCTCCAGTACAGGTACTTGTAATTAGTCCGAGCGACCGTCGTAACGATGCCACTTTTAGCTGAGGGAAGGATCGTTATTATTATAGTTGCGCAAGTCAGTCGGAGATCCTCGGCCGGGTTCATTGCTTACTACGAATGTCGACCTCCAGCTTTATGTCGAAGGTAGACGGATTCTCGTAGCAGAGATAAGGGAAGGGGGTAGGCTCCTGAGGCATGGTCAACGGTACCTTGAAGGGCTCGAGCGCCTCTAGGGTAACCACCCACGGGCTAATCGTCGTCCCCAAGTTCTTCGCTCCGAAGGGTCCTAAGGGCACGTACTCCCATTTCTGGATGTCACGCGCTGGAACGGACGTATCCGTTAGGTGTCGTCCATAAGGTTGTTAAGGAAGGGGCTGGCTGACTCACCGCTCCAGTCGTTCATGGTCACCAGCCCGAAAATGTGCTCCTCGGCGCTCGAGGCGGCGATGCTGTCGCCGAGTTCGGTCGTCGGGCCACCGACGAAGAAGGCGACCTCGAGCTCGAAGTCCATGAGCCTGGAGGGGCCGTAGACCGGCGCCGCGCCCTCGACCGGGAGCGTCTGACCTCGGGGTCGGCGTATCGGGGTGCCCGACACAACGACCGAGCTCGCGCGTCCGTGATAACCCACCGGCAGGTACTTCCTGTGTGCCCCAACCCAATCCGAGCCCCGGTCATACTCGTCATACTCGTCGTACTCGTCGATCATCGTGTCGGTGATCTCACTCACTCCCTGTACCCTCCATACCACCTATACCACCCAACAACATCCCGATGCTTACCAATTGGGCGTGAGCGCGTGCTCCTTGTCGCGGAACATCATTCCGACGTTCCTCGCGTGGTGGATCGACGAGTAGAAGTCCGTGTAGTCCCCGATTCTGGCCGGCAGATGCATCCTCGCCCTCTCCAGCGCCACGAATACCCTGAAAATCCCCGCCTGCCTACAAGTCTCGTTCTTTCCTCGGTCTTTTTTTTCTTCTTCTTCTTCTTCTTTTTTTTTTTTTTACTTACTTGGACCTTATTTCTGGCTGCTGGAGCGTCGGATTCTTGGCGGAGAGTAGGCTCTGTAAAGTCTGTCTGGCCTCGATCCACGACGGTCTGCCAAGGGACATGAAATCATTGAGGTACTCTTGCCGAAGGACGTCTTGCTTGTCCGTCAGCAGTGGCCCGTCGAAGAAGTGTGCGACCGCCGACAAGTCGAGGATCTCGGCTCCGATAGCGGCGCCTATTCTCTTCCTCGGCTGTAAGTAAACTCACGGGCAGCTAAATCCTTAAATCCCCTTTAACCCCGTATGCACCGTGGGCATGGATTTTTTAAATCCCCGCTTACATCGGAACCCTCCGCAGGTAAACGGACGAGCAGGTCTCTGACATACCGCGCCCTGTCGATCGCGTCGCTGCGCACCTTAACCGCCAGGTGGCGCTCAACGAAGAAAGATTCAGTATCGAAATGTTAATAAAACCAAAACAAAAAAAAAAAAAAAAAAAAAAAAAAAAAAAAAAAAATAAGAAACGAATAAAAAAGAAAGAAGAAACTCGTACGCTGTTTCCCCAAAGTAGCAAGTGTTGCTCTCTCCACTCAACGAGTCACTGGTTGAAAAGACTAATTAAAGGGCCCGAGGCTCTCTATTTTATTGATATCTTGATAATGATAATTAGAATAACAAAGCATGTACGTTATCTTTTTAGCGGCATTTTGCAACATAACCTAACGGAATTCGTACCTTAATAGCAACTCTTTCGGGATGCGAATGCGAGACAAAAAAAAAAAACAAACAAACGAACAAAAAGCAAGAAATAAAAACTTGGGAGAAAGAAGCAGCCAACGTAGGAGTTTTGTTTGGAAATTACTTACGTTCTCGGGTGTACTGAATACGCCGTAAGGCAATTCTGGATCGGAAATTCGCAACTCGCGGAATACTCGATAAAAGACTTCATTGTTATTATAAGAAAGAGGAGAAGGAAGTATAAAGGGGCGTGCGAGTGTCAAGGCGGCCACGACGCTTCTGTCCGTCCGTATTCCTCGGGTCTGATCTCGTCCGTCGATTGCTCACTCGAGGCCGACTTGTATCATAATTTATGCTCATACATTCGGTTTATTTGAATTTCTTCATTTAAAATCGGGCCTTCTGCGCGAATTTCGGTTTTCGCGCACTCGGCAAGGTCGCCCCCCCCCTTTTTTTTCTTCTTCTTCTTTTTCATTAGTAAATTCCTCGTTCGTTGCAACTTGTTCGTATTTTCGGTTGATATTAAAACAGAATTAATGATTAAAGAGCTATTGATGGAAGCGTTCGTTGCAAGATTACGAGAGGCAAGAAACCGCAGGTAGAATAATTCGTTCGGTGGAAGAATCAGGTAATAAATAATGTAAAGAGTATCGGATAACAGCATTTTATTTAATTAGACATTGATATACACAAGGTAATTAGGAATACGTAGTAAGGTTTTTTCGTATGATGCTGTCGTACGCAATGCTTATTTACTAAAATTCCATTTTGCCGTAAAATACTTCGTTCCTTTTTTTTTTTTTTTTTCATACAAGACAAAACGTCGGCCAATCGAATTCCTCAAAATTTCTTTTGAGAATTGCATTTTTATTCTTCATCCTTAATAATTACGTACATTCCATGTAGGTGTACATTATAGTCATTTGGAAGACATTTGGATTCTGTTGCTATATCATTACCATAAGCATGATTTCGCCATTATATATATATATATATATATATATTTATGTATTTATTGCTTTTTTCATTTTATTTTATTTTTTAATATTCGTATATATTTATAGTCAACAAGAAGTAAGAACACCGATGGGGGAAGCGATCGGTGCAGCACATATTTACTTCGATTTCACATATTAAAGCGATATTCCTGACGTTTCTCTTCCCGCTTAATCAACGTCACGAGTAATAACAAAACGACAACCATAAAACAACGAATAAATATTATATTGCACCCACGTGATTTAGGATAAATAATTGTTTTATAATCAATTTATTGCATATATACAACAGAGCATTTTGCTAAGAGCGGCCGAAACGTCGAATTAATTAGTACGTAAGGGTTTAAGAATTTATAAAGCCAATAAATACACAAAAAATGTATTTCTATCACAGATTATTATTATGATAAGTGCTATTTTCATTAAATTATCTATTTTATTTGTTGTTGAGTGGTAAGATGGAAGACAGAATGTCTGTCTGCCTGTTGTGCTGAAAATACGGAGAAGAAAACGTAGTATACTGGATTCAGAGGCTAAATTAACCTGCCAATGAAATTTATACAATTCGTGCAAAAATTAGGAGAAACGTAACGATTGCAAATGCACATTTGCGACAAAGGATCCGGCCAGAATACATTCCATTAAAGGACGTTTAAATAAAATTTACGAGTGATTCGACGCCTGCGGAATCATAAATATAACAATTGCGAGATCTTCAATCTCAAGATATATATTTATGAGAAGAGTAATCCATTCGCAAAAATGATGTACTTGCAATAAAAATATCATTACTATGGGTAGGTAGAGGTTATACTTTATACAGAGCTTTATACTTGCCGCCATAAGATTCCAGGTATTGAATATATTATACTTAATAATGCTCTAGAGAAGCTTCGTAACGAATCGCGTTAATCCATCCTTCGCGTTTGACCGTATGTGACCGTATCCGACCGTGATCTGACCGCGCGCGTTACGTAACTACATCACCTTTGTTACTTTTTTTTCTTCTTCTTCTCTTTTTATATAATATTAACAATAATAATATTGACAACCACAACAATAATAACTACTACTACTACTACTACTACTACTACTACTACTAATAATAATAATAATAATAATAATAATAATAATAATAGTAGTAGTAGTAGTAGTAGTAGTAGTAGTAGTAGTAGTAGTAGTAGTAGTAGTAGTAGTAGTAGTAGTAGTAGTAGTAGTAGTAGTAGTAGTAGTAGTAGTAGTAGTAGTAGTAGTAGTAGTAGTAGTAGTAGTAGTAGTAGTAGTAGTAGTAGTAGTAGTAGTAGTAGTAGTAGTAGTAGTAGTAGTAGTAGTAGTAGTAATAATAATAATAATAATAATAAGGTGAGAGTAGCGAACAACGCGAGTAATAAAGAGCGTTTTTCGGAAAACGATAAGATTCGAATGAACTGTCGATGGAATAGGCGTAAAAATTAGTTTTCCTAGCCAAGATGCTTCTTGCCTATTATAAACGCATATTTACTTTGGGACATTATTACATCATCTCCTCGTTTATACGATTTATTATCTGTTACTGGACTGGCATTCTTTTTCGTTCTCTTAAAAACTGCCTAAGGCAACCTCAATAGTCATAAGCATGGCATATGTGCCAAATGAGTTTATCCACACAACACATGCGAGTCGATGCCGTTTGAAGGATCGTCACAACTAGTCCTTCGGATTAACAGCAAAAAGGTGCGTTTGGCTCGTTTGGCACGTATATGTCCGTGAGCATGTGCACGTGTTTATTCGCAGGCATTTTCCGTTCAAAGAAAAAATTAGTTATCTACGGTTCTCTATGATACCTTTACCGTTATAGCAGCTGATTTTTCAATAGATGCGATAAAGTAGTTATAAAGCAGAATTCAATTAGGACGGCAAATAATATTCAGCTAAAGTAACGTTTCCCAATTTACACAAATACATTCAACTTTTTTTGTATTTAAAAACTATTCTTTTTGTTGTTGTTGTTGTTGTTTACGTATATAGATTTATTTATATTCATAACATGTCTTTATTATTTGTATACTTTGCCGCTTAGCTTCGATATAAAGTAAATTTTCGCTCTATTCTCTCATCTCCTTTTTTTTAAATGTCCCTTTAAACCAGTAAACGATCACGTAAATGTCTTCCGTTAAACGTTGCGCTCTAATCGATAAAAAGAATCCTTACGCTCCTTAAAGAAAATTTAACGAAATACGGATTACGATAAATATGATTTGTTCGTAGCGAAAATTTCTTTATATTTTTTTTAGGGCAGAAGCATCCGGTGCAGCACTACTTCCTTTACCTATAATCTACGTTTCGCGGGGACATATTACATGTACACGTACTGTCATGATTTTCAGTTAAGGCTCGGCTTCTCGAGGAATTTCGTAACTTTTCCATATGTAATTGCAATGCAAATGAAAATGGCTATTTTTGCTCTACAAACAACTCGTCGCTGTTTAAAGAAATTCTTTTTTTTTTCTTTCTTCCTTTTTTTCATAAAGATATAATCGAGATTGCACATTCTGTTTTTCTTTTCTTTTTCCCATCTTCACATCCTCTTTTCCCTTCTTTGTATGTATTGTTGCTCGGCCGCGGTTTCATTAGATATTCATTTAAAAAGCACATACTTTCATGGGTTTGTGTTTTTGATTTCTTTCAAATTTCAATTCTACGTATATATATATTTATTGATATATATAAGCAAGTATAAGTACGTTCAGCTCGAAATCTTCAAACTATTTTCTTTAATATAGACTAAAGGAGTCGAAAAGGTCCTTAGACCTACTTATTGCATTACATTATCTTCAATAGAGAGAGAGAGAGAGAGAGAGAGAGAGAGAGAGAGAGAGAGAGAGAGAGAGAGAGAGAGAGAGAGAGAGAGAGAGAGAGAGAGAGAGAGAGAGACAGACAGAGATAAATTCTCACAAAACAACGCTATAAGAGGATTTAATAATTAGCTCTCGGGGTAAACAATGAAGCATGAATAATTATAATGTTCGCTATAAAAATAAAAGCTATTTTAGCAAAATATGTTTGCTTATATTACATTGACTCGAGTTTACTTGTATATATATATTGCCCCTGCTTCTTCATCTTCATCATCATCATCATCATTATCATCATTTTCATCGACATCATCATTATCCTCTTCTTCTCTTCTTCTTCTTTTCTATTGACAATTCGTTGGAATTTGTATAACAATGCATTTTTACGTAGAACACTTAGAGAAAATATTGCACTTCGAACGAGTGGCTTCAGCCTTTTAACAAGTTTTGGTTACAAGAAACATTTCATTCATATGTCCGTATTCTCAGTTGTATTGTATTTCTATTACGCTAAGTATTATCCCTTCTCAATAAATAATTAGTTTTAAGAATAAAAATATGCATTTATGAAAAGCAAGTATGTACAATTTTTTTCCCCTTTTTCCCTTTTTTTCTTTTTTTTGCTTTTCGTTTAACGTTAATAACATTTTCGATAAACTTTATTCTTATCAGGTCGAATAAATAAATATAGTCGTCTGAGTAATATTTCGAAAACCAAAACTTGCTGAATCACGACGAAATCTGATAAAACGTCACGCTGGACACATTAGATAGATTGCAAATTTCTCATTACCATAAATTATTCAATGACTCTTACGTCTATAACAAATCCACATTTTAATAATAAACATTATAATAAACATTATTATATTATAACCATTGTAAATTAGCAACATGGCCGGGTTTAATATTTAATATTTAATATTTAATATTCAATATTCAATATTCAATATTCAATATTCAATATTCAATATTCAATATTCAATATTTAATATTTAATATTTAATATATACTTTTATGATATACTTTTTTTCTCTCCAATGGATTTATCATTCTTTCTCTATTATTTACTTTCTTTGATTTTGAAGTTTTAAAAGATTTGGAATTCAGCCTCGCGTTATACTTATGAAATCTTTTAAAATCTATTGAGAGTACTGATTATTATTATTATATGCGATGTTCAAGGTACGTAGTTAATTGCGAATGTAAATTAGCTAAGGCAAATATTCGAATGCTACATTAAATATACATATACAGGTGCATATACATATAATAAATATAGTAAGTAACATATTCTCGTATATATAATCTGAAAGTAATAACGTAACTAGTCTCCGTAAAACGGATAGATTGCACTAATATTTTTTAAAAGTATAATTTACAACGCTTGCCGACTAGTACGACCGAATGATCTAAATCATCATCGAAATCCATAAGATCCGCTGTAATCTATTATTGTATACGAACCAGAGATGACTATAGGTCGATGATTTTGTACATATTGCCATGTAATTAAGTTTAGAATTCATCAACGGAAGTAGATAAAGTTAGAAAGGAAAAAAAAAAATAAATAAATAAAAAAAAAGAGAAATAACAACGAAGAAAATAAAGGCCGGGCATGAGAGGATCGTAAAACGTAAAATCCAAAGAAATAAAATCCTTGGGGATTAATAATAAAAATCTGACGTGCAGGATGTCGTAGCGAGTGTCGTCAAGGGTCAGGAGAAACACAAGTGATAAAAAAAGGCTATGGTGGTTGAGTGGTTGGATGTGGATACCTGGGCAGTCGCAGGCAGCTGCGGCTCCAATAAAATGGGAATCGGGTGATTTAGAGATCGGCGCCCAAGCGATCCATTTCGGCCAGAAGAAAGTCAACGTCGGCCTCCGTGACCGAGGCGCTCGATATTATGTTCCTGAAGAAGTTGGGCCTTCTGTCGTCCGGCTGGTACCCCACCATAAGAGTCCCGGCCTCCATCATCCTGCCTTTCAAGATCGGGCAGATCTGAAGCGCGGGGCGGGCGGGGGCCGTGTGTAAGTTAGCTTAGACCTTAGACTGGGGCTTCCGGGCGGAACAGGGGACGAGAACGGGGACGGGGGATCGCTTACCTGTCCGAGGAGCTTTTCCCTCTCGGGCGTGTGGGCCATGTTCCGGAGACGCGTCGGCAAGTACCAGAAGCAGCAGTTGACGAGTTCCGGCTCGAGGATGAGGTGGTACTTGTCGGGCATCTGCTTGATTCGTCGGACCATGTACTCGGTCAGCTCCATCAGTCTGTCCATGTGCTTCTCGAAGCCCTCGGAGCCCTGAATTATCGCCAATGGAAAATCTACTTTACTCTCCGGATCGGAGCATCGACTACTCTACCCTATCGTTGCAGTCTACGGTTTCCTCTACCTTTGCACGCCATTGTAGCCAGAGCTTGAAAATGTCGTTGTGCCGTCCGCATTGGATGACTTTGTCACCCGTGTCGTACTTCACGTCATAGAGCTTGTCGGTCATGAACAAGTACTCCGCTGACATTTGGTTGCAGCTGATTAGGAGGCCCTGAAGAACATTAAGGATACATTTTACGGATCGTTCGGCCGTTTTTAACTCCCGTCCCCGCCTCCGAATGGGCCTCAGTCCCGTTTGCATTCATATATGAAGTGGGATTGATTTTCATTTCGGACGGAAGCTCGTGAGAGCTGCTGCTGCTGCTCGCAATCGCGCCACTCGATTGTGGAATAATCACATGGTTTAAGGATGGGAATAGCAGTACCGAGAGAGAGAGAGAGAGAGAGAGAGAGAGAGAGAGGGAGGGAGATGGAGAGGGAGTAAAATTTTGTTTAATGGGAAAAGCTCCGAGCGCTCTGTCGGTCAATAATTCGAGTTTGCAACACATGCGCACCGAGTCATATTCAAGTTTCGAGCGGAGCTTCCAAAATGGCGGATCGGCTCCTGCCTATTTTAAACCACCGCCGCCATATTACCACTTTCTTCGCCTCGTTTCACCTCCCGGACACTCGTTTTTACTCGGCTCTTATTTATACGTAACTTAGCCGTAGAAATGTTCAACCTCCGTCCCGACTCTCTCTTCATCTAACTTTTACGTGCTCTCCTCCCCCACCCCCGCAGCATAACGAGATATTATACTCGTACCATAGCTCGGACTCCAAGGACGTCAAATTCTTCTTGTATTCAAAGGACTCGCGCGAGCTCGAGCATTTAAGCTTTAGATTAACCATTCGCGCATATTTTCCGGTAAGTTTTTTTTTATTAGCAAGAGTTTCTTTTCCAGCCATTCGAATTTCCTTACAAGTCACGTACTTGATCATTAAAATGGTTTTAACGCCAGCATTAGAAAAGCTCCGCTAGACTCTAGAGAAATTTTATTTCTAATTATAATCTTAAGAAGAAAATAGTCTCCTCCCTCCCTCTCCTCTCTCTCTCTCTCTCTCTCTCTCTCTCTTTCTCTCATTATTTGTCGGTGAAAATGCGATTAGGAATAATATCGCGTTAAAGTACTACGTTTTATATCCTAGAATAGCCGACGAAATGAATCTTGTAATAAAATAATGGCGTTCCATTGGTTGTAAAGGAAGCAAGAGCGATGGAGTGAGAGAGAGAGAGAGAGAGAGAGAGAGAATCCTTTGTAAATATAACGCTAATCAATCACGAAACAATTCGGTAAAGGCTGTCGGTACATTCCGTTCCGCGTTCACGACTGGACCGTTATTCTTTCCAGAATTCATTTCTTCTTCTCCATCTTCATCTTTTTGTCACTAATCGACGGCTGACGGTGATTTTTGTTTAAAAAAGCGCGCGCGCGAGAGAGAGAGAGAGAGAGAGAGACACAGGGGAAAGAAAAAGACGAAACGCGTGCGCCGGTCGTGAAAAATTATACCGAGGAGCACGTGCTCGTATGTCGTGGTGAAGGCGGACGAGGCCTGAATAGGCGCAAACCAGCGCGTACAGAAAAACAATCGGTTGAATAATTCGAACATCGGCCCAGCCGGTGCACGGAATTTTAATATCCCGACTGGGGATGGGGTTGCGAGGCGGGGTTTGGGGGGACGAGACGGAAAGGCTGACACGGGTGTCCGAGAGAGTCGACCGATACAAAGTTGGCAATAACTAGACTGGGAGCGCAGGGGCCGATCTTGCACCCTTGCTCCCCACCCCCATTCTTTCTCTCGAGCGCCTCGCTCTCCAGTGCCTCACTCGTAGTGACGTAGGCACGCGGGCGTGCTTAGCCCGGGCTAGAGCGAAGCGCCATTGGCAGCGTGGCAACATATGTTATCTCTTAGTTTAATTAAATTCCTTGGAAGAGGCAGGAGAGCGCATATTTATTCGTCTCCCTCTGCTGACTCTCGCTCGGTCCTTACGCTCGTTGGAATTCGTTGGGTAGACGCGTGTCGTCACGTTGGCTTCCCTCCTACGAAGGACAGTTTCTTTTTCTCCCATCTCTTGCGTTATTTTATCGCCCGTCTCTCCTCCACCCGTCACCTCTATCCACCCCCTCCCCATCCCCCTCATCGCGCAGTTCGCTGCGCCCCTTTAAAATTTCAGCGACCGTAAATCGGGAAATTACGTGATCGTACGATTATATCGTTAATGATTGTTCGCCCTCGATCACCCGCCCAACGGTAAATACAAACTTAAAAATCCTACATTTTATACTCAACGTTACATCGTCTTGTAAATACGCGTCGATAGAGTATCGGAAGACAAGAAAAAAGAAAGTATCCTCGGGGTACTTTAATTAACATTTCAATACGCTGGCTTCTGTTTAAACTCAATTTATTAGAATTCCTGCAAAACCAAGACGATTATAATACCCATCTCTTTATTCTTACAAGATTCTTCCTTGATTTTATCTACTTTTGGTAAATATTGCAGTTGAATAATTCTCTATTACAATGATTGGTCTGTAGTCGTTGGAGTATCCGCACGTAAATTTTAATAAACGTATTTCTATTCCATATCCGGATTTCAGTGAAGTCGATCGGATAAGTCATATATCTGGTGTACGTCGATGTTATTAAAAGGGTTCGAGTAAAAATTTCAATTATGCATTGTTTGTACAACGCTTGATCAATTATTCTTACATTTCGATTCAATATTCAGAATGCGAATTGAAATATTCTGACGCATATAGATATACACGAGTTTTTACGTTTATAAGAAAGATAATAAATAATTTAAGAAGCCTTCGATTAGCAATGAATTATGTAAATTTTTTAAAGGAATTTTTCACGAAAAGAGTCTATTTAATTTTATTTTAAACTTTTGCTTGGACTGGAATAAAAAATTGGATTCGTTCCAGTCGTTAAGAGCATTGCTGTATCTCAGGCAAATGCTTGGCTTAAATTCGTATCCGACTGAATTGAAGGCAATCTTTGTAATCTAAATACAATGGGTTTGCCAATAATTTCTTATATTTACTTTGAAATCCAAAACTATGACGTGGGTTAGGCAATTAATTAATAATGATAATTAATGTTGGCACTTTGACTTACGTCCTCTTTGAAATGAATGGTGGAACACTGCAATAAAGCACCCATCAGTTTGTGTGGATTCCATGTAACCGAATCAGCCCTTTAACCAAAAAACAAAAGACCATGGGATCATATGTATATACATATATATATTTATATATATATATAAAAGGAAGTAAGTGTCGATACAACCCTTTGAATAAAGTATTTATAATTCAGCTTTGTCATTGTATAGGGCGCGGTGTCTCTGTAAGTTAAGGCTTCCCATAAAATAGTTTAAAGTATATCGGACACCGCCTGAGAGATTTTAAAAAAAATTCAATGCCGTCCAAGACCCAAGGAATACGAATTACTAAAAAACCATTTATATTGAGCTGTTCATCAAACATACACACACGCACTCTCTCTCTCTCTCTCTCTCTCTCTCTCTCTCTCTCTCGATCGCTTACTTAGCTTGGCTATTATCCACTTTACTGTCCCAGGAGAGCTAATGGAGAATAAAATATGAGCTGCGCCAGCCCTAGTCGCCAACCTCGCACTCGAGGGTGTCTATCAATCCGAGATAGATAGGCAGATGGATGGATGGATGGATGGATGGATGGATGGATGGATGAATTGATAGAAACGAGATGGGCGAGCGGGTGGGAGAGGTAGACGGATTCAGGCTATTAATACAGCCGCAAGATCGGATTCGCGCACCGGTGCGCCCTTCCCGACTCCAAGTATGCGCAGGAGTTCAGAGAGGAGCTGGCCAGCTCAGTCGCGGCTAACCCCTTTAATCCCCAGCTGGGCAATCGTCCCGGTATCCCTGCGGCTGGGAGCGTTTATTTCGAGCCGAGGCCGACTCCCTCGAGACGAATTGCCACTCCCAAAGAGTCCCGCTACCCTCTCTACTTGCCGACGCTCGGCATTCGACATGCCTCGACAACTTGTCCGCGTCCGTAATCTCCTTTCGATTTCGGCGCCCTAATTTCAATTAACCCTCGTCGTAAGAATTGAAAAAATTCATTGTCTACGGGGCGTGAATCGACGGCGATCGCCCGATTGTGTCGCCGTTGCCCCCCGGAATACCCGTCCTCCAGTCGTAGCGTTGATTCGCGGGGCTGCATCCCCCCTCTCCCCAACCCCCAGGTAAAATGCTCGTCATCGCATCTCGATCAACGTCGCCGCGAGCCTAATTCGATAAGAGGAAGAGCCCGCCACTACGCAGGGAGCACCCTCGCTCGATAAAGCAGAGCGAGAGAGAGAGAGAGAGAGAGAGAGAGAGAGAGAGAGATGGAGTGGAGGAGAGAAATAAGTAGCTCGAGCGAAGGATGTCAGGAGATGCGGCTCTCGGCATCGTCGGCCGACGTCACATGGCAAAAGGCGCATTCATCGGAGCGTACGAGGGGGGCGAGAGAAGAGGCACTCGCGAGGACGAGGAGGACGATGAGGAGGCAGCGGGAGGTGGGGAGGTGGGGGGAGGGGGTGTAGCGGCGGCGATGATCCTAGCGTCTGCGCCTGACGCGAATCACTTCGGCCGGTCCTCGAGCGGCGTCGCCAGCTGCGGCCAACATCGGCTACACGAGCTGTCACTCGCCATGTATCGATAACATTAGTCACCGAGGCTCGCGGATGCCCGATAAGGGCCTCCCACCCCTGCTTCACGGGCTTCACGGGGACGACCATTCCACGCCGCGTCTCTTCTTCTACTTTTTTCCCCTTCCCTTCCCCTCCCGTCCCTTACACTCGGGCTCCTTTAGCCGGATTATTGTTGCCCGTAATACTCTGTCCTTCGTACTGGCCGTCCTGTCGTTATGCCCTTTTTTCAATAATTGTCCCGTACCGATGCCTCGGCAGCCTCCGACCCAACGACCAACACAACTAGCGTAACTAATGATCAGATGTTACCGTCGTCTAAATATCTACGCTCCCTCACTTTATTCTTCTTCTTCTTCTTCTTCTTCTTCTTCTTCTTCTTCGTCTTTTTCTTCTATTAGTTCGAATTTTTTTTGTCCCAACTCTCGTAGCGTATCCTGGGAAGCCAAGGAGGCCCCACGCCCGGGGTCAGCTCTGCTCTCGTATTTATAATTGATGATTACGCGTGGCCCGGCTGCGAGCTCTCGCGGGGCTAAGAAGTCGCTCAGAGCGCGTTGAAGTGAGTGGGCGGTGTGAGTGAGTGGGAGGAGGTGTAGGAGGTAGATGTGGAGGAGGAGGAGGAGGAGGAGGAGGGGACGCCAGCCACCGGAACAGGGAGGGTGGCGACTGCGGGGCAGCCCAAGTGGCTCGTCGACGGATTGGTGGCCGCGCGCATTAACGGCGTGCCCGGGCAAATTAAAAAGCATTGGGGGGATGGATCGAGGAGCGGGGGGCGCAGACTGCGGGTAAGCCCGGAGCGGCACCTCGAGCGCCGGTGCCCCGGAGCGCTTATAAAGCCGCGCGTGATTAATGGGTCTCGCAGCTGGGGTTGGCGCGTGCACCCCCCAGCCATCGGCGATCGCTCGCCCCGTAACGTCGCCCCGTAACCGATCCCATACTAATTAGCCCCAGCCTCCGTGGCTCGGCTCGGCGGTCGTCTCGCACTCGCGGTCTCGAGAGCTCCGGCACTACACGATCCTCGACTCGGCCATTTCCCTACTCCGGCCCGATTCAACCTTAAAAACTCCCTTCGACGCTCCTTTCCTTTCTTCCTCCCACTCTATTCTTCTTCTTCTTCTTCTTCTTCTTCTTCTTCTTCTTCTACTTCTTTCCCCTTCTCCCTTTACATTAATCCCGATAATCCACCTTCCCCAATAAATATTAAAATTTAATTAAACTTTTATTTTCCTTAGGATTGCTCAAGTTATTCCACTGAAGAGAAAAAGAAAAGAAAAGAAAGGAAAAGAGAAAGAATGATCCAACAGATTATAATTAATTTAATATACATATATACATATTTATATATATTTATATATATATATATATATATGTGCGCGCGCGTGTGTTTGTATTAGTCCTTTCTGTTAGTCCTTTAATAATGTACAATAAAAGTAAATCAGCTCTTCTGATAAATGTAATATCAATTGCGTATAGTATTAGATTGAATTAACTCGAGCTAAAAAAAAAAATAAATTCAGCAGAAAGAGGCTGTCGTCGGAAAGGGATACACATGGACGACGAAAAAAGGTTCTTTTCCCGCATTCGATAACATCGAATCGATAAAATCGACAATCGATTGTTTTTGGCTTTCGATGTGCTAAGAAGGCTCGGAAAGGGCAAGGAAAATGTGCAAAATGCATCAGACATTAAGACGAGACCGTCCGCTCTCAGGTACATCTCGACCTCTAGTCGGATAAGGTAGTAGTGGGTGGGTGGATGGTGGATGTCGGGGGATGGGTGGGGGTGAGGAGTAGGAGGATGGAAGTGACAATTGATATTCGCGTTTTCCATGAACGTTCAAGCTCTTTAAGACGATGCCATAAGAATAACCATAGGAGTGAATGCCATGAAATGACAGCAACTATTCACTCATTGCAATAGACGGATCTATTTTCTATCTAACGGCTGAGTCTTGCACTTGGCAAGGTATTTTAATTTCTAGTATAAATTTCTGCTTGGGCTCCGATGATCCAAGGACTGTCAGCAATCCGGGTCTTTAAAATGCTTTAAAATTGCTCGGTGATGAGAACGTGGCGTTTATTATTATTTTTTTTTCCCCCTTTTCTTTTTGTTACTTTTTAACAAAACAGTTCGGAAGTTGGGAGAGAGAGAGAGAGAGAGAGAGAGAGAGAGAGAGCGAGATGGGCGTCGGGTGAGCCGAGGAAGTAAGAGAAAAGGTAGTGGGAGGCAGAGTTCCCTTTGTACTCGAGTTTAATCCAGCATTGTCGAGCCGCTGGGACTTTATGTCAAACTTGTGTGAGAGCTAGCGAGTGAGTTGTTGGGCGTTGTGGGTGTGGGGCGGGGTGATGGCAGTCGAACGAGGAAGTCCCGCGCGTCAATAAGAGGAGAATTCTGTTCTCGTAAATGCGCTCTAGGGAACGGATCCAGCTGTTGCTTCTATCCTTCGTCTCTCCCAGTCCGACGCTCTCTTTTCGCTTGCCATTTTAATCAAGACCTCCGCAGGAAGGAAATCCTTCCTGAGCATTAGAGGGTCTATAGAGAGACGCGGGCCGGCTCGTCCTGACAAAAGCAAAAGAGAAAAACATCCGAGCAAACACGACTGAGCCCCGGGAGCCGGTGGACGCGTCGCAGCATCCCGTGTGCCAGCATTGTTTTACGCTTCGATGGACCGTACACTCTCATACGTCGGGAGCCGCTAATGCAAAACAAATGTTCGCGCGCGCGCGCGCGCGCGAGTGAGCGTGCATGTGAGCGTGGTACGGGGCCAGATTAGGCGGGCATTAGTCCGAGTCGGCCGAAACCGAGTCAAGCACCTTGTCTAATCAGCTGCCTGGGCGGACAAGGCGCGGCTTCGGTGTGAGGGTACGGGGCGCGAGGTGGGCGTTCGGACATAGGGTGGGGCGAGGGGAGCTGACTCGCCTGCGGGGGACCGAGCCCTGCATATGGGAGCTGCCTCGCGAGATTAATCCGTAATTTGCATCCGGGAGCATCTGCGCTCCCCATTGTACCAACGACGCCCCCCCCCCCAGCGCCACCGCCAACGACGATGACGACGATGACTACGACGACGACGACGACGAAGACTACGACGACGACTACGAAGACTACAACGACGACTAGGATGGCTTTTTTCCTTCCCGTAGACGGCGCGGATCCTCCGAATCCGAGTCCCCATTGTCCTCGTGCTCCTCCTCATGCCTCCGTCCCCCGGAGCCCCTTTTAATCTCAAATAATTCATTGTTCTTCCACAGCCATTAGCCGTCGCTCGCCGTTTTCTCTCATTTCAGGGCAAAGACTCACGGGTGCCGGAGGATATCGCCCCGACACGTGCTTTCGCCTCGAGTTATCCGCTCGATACCGAAATTACAAACTTCTCGAGCACGAGCAGTGGTCTACTTACTCTCCGTCGGAATTGCCGGGCTCTTAGACGTTGTAAAACGGGAGGCTGCATAAGTTTGGACGCGCGGGGCGGAAATAAGAATAACAAGGGCTGCGCAAGAGGTGCGCTGCGCCCGGGTGTCGCTCCGAAGGTGGCGAGGCTCGAGATAATGTTTAAAATCACGGGGCCAATCCGATTAGGCATATTTACGGAAGCGCGGCTATTTTGGCTGTAGATAGTGGTCGGAAGGGAGGATGGGAGGAGGAGGAGGAGGAGGAGGAGGAGGAGGATGAGGATGGCGAGTGGAAGAGTGGGGGGCGGGGGACCGAGAGCGTCGAAAGTACATTTAAAAGAACAACAGGGTTTCCCCGGCGCTAAGTGCGCAGCCGGGATTTAGCCGCGAGGACACATAATAGAAGTAGCAGATAGAAACGCATGATAGATAGAGACATACGTCGGGGGATCGCTACTGCATCCCGCCCCTCCCCGCCTAATCCTTACTTTTATAGTTTATTGGGGCTTAGTTTGATGGAGTCCTTTCGAAAAACAGGCAGAGCCGAGCGAGCGAGTGAATAGAGTGAGTGGGCTCTTCTGCGTTCGCGTCTACGTCGTCTCGCAGCCTCCGCCGCGCCTCTCTACCCCCCTCCCCTTCTTCTTCCGCAGCTCACTCCGCGTGTTAAAATCAATACGAGCCTTGAGACGCCCCTCCCAACCACCCACTCACCCACTCACCCACCCCCGCGCTCCTCGACCGCGGGAAAATAGCAGCGCGGCTGTAAGCGGAGAGGAGCCGAGCTACCCCCGCACTACTCCTCCTACTCCATAACTTCGTACATATATATGTATGTATATATATATATATATATATACGTATGAGAGAGAGAGAGAGAGAGAGAGAGAGGGAGCTCTCTCCACGGCGAGCCAATGACAATTAGGGATATATGTAATCGTATAGAAGCGAGAGATGCTTACCTCTCGATGCCGGTGAGTCGGGGATGTCGATATTTCCTCGAGAGCAGCAGTCCTCCACCCCAGGCGGCCTGCCAACAGTTCACACAGACTTTGGTATATGGCACACGGACTTGGTGGAAGCGATACCGAATTCATAGCTAGGCCATTACCTAGAGAGCCCTCCCGGCCCTAATTCCCACATTACTAATTTACGTTAAAGTCTCCGTCGATATTTGTTTAAAAAGCGCTCGGAGCCCCCGAGTACCGCCAAGTAACCACTCGGATCCATTGTCCCGTCCGTTCTCCCGACCACCGTCCCGATCCTTATCCGTACATTTACGTATTTAGGTATTTAGTACGCGCGTGGCCGTCGTTGGGTATCGCGAGTCGCGCGCGATCACCGCGCCACTAATTTTCCATAAGAATTCCAATCTGCTCTCGCTACCTCCAGTCCCCCCCCCCTCCGCGCCGCCAGCACCCATCCCCCGTAGCACGGGACGGGATAATGCCGACGTCTACGAAGGCAGGGCCGGCAATTAATGCCCCAGCCGTCTTTGTAAAGAAAACTCTGTAATAATAAATCACAGGGCTGCGGAGCTAATTTATTGATAATATATTCCCTCGGCCCCTGTATTATAATCGCCTGTAAATAATAGGCAATTCCATTCCGGCGGAGGACTTTAATATGGGGACGGATTAATTTTCCACGCAAACTGCCTCGTAAAAACAACGCGCTCTTCTTCTCAATAGGACCGCACGAGGGTCACCGGCGTCCTACGTTGGCCGCGGGGGTGGCTGGGACGGGCACGGCGTCGGGGACGGGAGCGGTGACGGGGACGGGAGCGGTGACGGGGACTGTGGCGGTGACGGGAGCGGGGATATTCGAAGGAAGAAAGATATTCGAAGGTATTCGAGGAAATGAAAGGATCCGGGCAACGGCGTAATGTGGGAGGAAAACTCCTCGATGACCGGAGTCCATCCTGGAGGAGGCTCCCTTTGATCCCGGGAAATGAGAGGAAGATAGCGACCGAGGGGCGAAAGGAGGGGGGAGGTGGGGTTATTGGGGTTGAGGATGTGAGAACGTGAAGAGACGAGTATTGCCGATGGCGTATCTATCACGAGTGGGGGGAGGGGGCGAGGCCATCGAGCCGTTATTACGTCGTTAGTGGTGCTCACCGGATGCGAGAGGCCTCGGTAGATCGTCGCCGAGGGTGGAAATGATGTCGTACTCACGTCTACGTGGAGCCAGCAGTTGTACTTGTGGCAGATATCGGCAATTTCCGTTATGGGATCGAAGGCACCGATGACCGTCGTCCCCGCGGTCGCGTTCACGAAGAAGGGTATGTGGCCCTTGGCCCTGCGCTCGAGGATGAGCTCCTCCAGTCGCCGGGGTATCATGCGTCCGCGCTCGTCGCTCGGCACCATGACGCAGTTGTCGGTCCCGAGGCCGCAGACCGAGGCGCACGACCTCACCGAGTAATGGCACTGAAAAAAAAAGACCTTCGGCCTCGTCATCGTCCTCGCAGAAGGTTTCCGCGCAGAAGGGTCAACAGGCTCACCTGGTCGGAGGTGAACATGACCAGCTGGCCGCCGACGGCCGAGAGCCCGCACTCCTTGTACTGGGGGAACATTTTGTGCCTTGCCGCGAGGAAGGCGTAGAGGTTGCTGATGGATCCCCCGGGTGCGAGGATCGAGTCCCCGGCCCCGTTCTCCCAACCGATTATCTGCCGCATCTTCTGGAGCACGACGTGCTCCATGAGAATGAAGACCGGGGCGATCTCGTAGGTGAACATGTTCGTGTTGGCGGTCGCGGTGAGCCACTCTCCGGCCATGGAGACGAGGTCGAGGCCGCACGACAGCTGGTTAAAGAAGTGCGCGTGACCTGCAATACAGAGAGTATCCGGAAGGACTCGTAAGCGACTCGGCGTAGCTAAAACTCGGCGTTCGGCTGGATCGGCGGGATCGGCGGGGTCGGCGAGGGGCTTGGGCGGGCCCCGGGGGTAGGTAAGAAAATTAGCGACAATCGTCGATATGCCGATGAAGGGCAGGAGCACGTGGAGCCGCGACCCCTTCTAGCCGCGGTCCTCAACTCCTCTAGCCGATAAATCACCGCCTCTCGGAAGCTCGGAGATCTGAATCGGAGAGGCTCTTTCGGTCATTATGGCTCCGGTGTAATTAATAGCGGAGCAAGGGTGAAAATGGAAAGGCTCTCGAGTCGTCGGGCGCCTCGATTGCTTCATGGGCAGCGAGGCGAGAGCGAAGGTTAAAGTGCGCCTGTTTATACTTGGGGCACAGTCTCGGCTTTAAGTTTCGCAGCGGCAGCAGCAGCAGCAGCAGCAGCAGCAGCAGCAGCAGCAGTAGTAGTAGTAGCGAGTAGTAGTAGTAGTAGCGAGTAGTAGTAGTAGCGAGTAGTAGTAGTAGTAGCGGCAGTCGTAGTGGCAGCGGTAGTAGTAGTAGTGGTAGTAGTACTGGCAACGTCAGCGGCAGCATCAGACAGAGCCCCGTGGGTGGATTGAGAGTGGAGGGTGGAGGGTGGGAGAGCCCCGAGTACGTTGTCATCCGCTTCGGTGAACATCGCGCGCCGGATCAAGTCTAATGCCTCTGTTTGATGGGACCTGAAGGGTGGAAGAACGAAGAATGCGCGCGGACTTTGCCTCCTCACCCCGTCATCCCTCTTGCCCGCTACTAGTCGCAGTAGTACTCGTATAACTGCGGGTCACCCCTCCTCCCCGGTCGCCCCATCACCTCCCACCACTCGGATAATGATTTTTCAGCCGAGCTGCTTC
Source organism: Ceratosolen fusciceps (assembly GCA_018883505.1). Classification (NCBI taxonomy): domain Eukaryota; kingdom Metazoa; phylum Arthropoda; class Insecta; order Hymenoptera; family Agaonidae; genus Ceratosolen; species Ceratosolen fusciceps. The sequence continues at coordinate 13,935,236 of RCIC01000002.1, read as the reverse complement.
AGAAGAGGACGTGCTCGTTTGGGCGCGCCCTTGGAAATGACTTCTACTTTTGGCATCGTCTTCTGGTTGAGGGATCTCCGAGCCGACGTACGAGCGTGAGAATACCGTCACTCCGTGGCAGGGAGGCAGGAGCCTTAATCTCGGCAAAAACGAACGGACCCGCTGCGCAATATACCCGCTCGCTCGCGAAAACCGATGGCGTTATCTTCTATCTCTTTCCGTCTCGATTTTATTCACCTCCTACCGGGTAAGCCCTCGTATTATTCTCATCCGTACACGCATTTCGTCATCGGAACCCTCAAGCAGAATTTGCTCTTTACGGGGGATTGCCGTATTTATGCCGAATCCAATGAGCGGCCGATCCATCTTCAATTGGCTCGCGTACAATAGCGATCGAGGAGCCGAAATAAGTACTACCTGGGTAGTACTAGGGAGTAAGTGAGTAAGCGGGTTTAATTCAACTGCTGCTCGTCTCTCCTCCTTGTCCAGCCTCGCCAATACGAATCGTATAATCCCCATTAGCGCCTACGGCAATAGTGCACTCGACGGTGTTTTTATTTAATAATTCAAGTGCGCCAGGAGTGCTTGGGTGACAAGGACGATTGCCGTCGAGGGTATTTGCAGCCCGGAAGGAGGCTCTTAATGATTTCTACAAACATATGAATGGGAATAAAGGGTGGCTGGGTGCGCGCGCGCACAAGTGTATACGGGGAAAAGAAGGACGACGGAGCCCGTGAGGATGGCGAGGAGAGGAGCGTCGAGGAGAGGAGAGGAGAGGAGAGGAGAGGAGACACATTAATCAAGGGCGTAGCGCGAATTAGGGAAGCGATGCGTAAAGAGCGGCAAAAGCGGTGTATTTTAATCTTTTGGAATTACAAGTCTGATTGACGCATGACGTTTGTTGGCCTCTTTGGGGTTCGCGGATCATTCTCCCCTCCGCCCTGAGCATTTACAGACCTATTGGGAAGGGACAGTGGCTCGGTAATGCCTGGCTGGGCATTTTCCGCTTCTCTCTCTCTCTCTCACGCTCTCTCTCACGCTCTCTCTCACGCTCTCTCTCACGCTCTCTCTCTCTATCTTTGTATCTCTGTATGTCGCCCAACGCGAACCACTCTAGCATCTAGCATTTAGCGATCCAACGGATCGTACGTACCATGTTCCGAGATCTAGGAATTATCATTAGCCGCCCTTGTGCTTATACACTTACAGATCTTTTCCCCCTCCTACTCCACCCTATTATTATTATTCTTATTATTCTTATTCTTCTTATTCTTCTTATTCTTCTTATTCTTCTTATTCTTCTTATTATTCTTATTATTCTTATTATTCTGATTATTCTGATTATTCTGATTATTATTATTATTATTATTATTATCATTGTTACTCTTGTGAGGGTCATGGTGCCCGTGCACGTCCAACCTCTTCCCATCGAAAGTTAAAGAGGAGGCCGCCGAAGGTTCAGTTGAAGGGGTAGGTAATGCGATAATCGCAGTGTCGTTTAAATTATTTAGGATAATTATTTAGGAAGTAAGCCAAGTCGTCCAATCGACGTTGTAAAATGAAATATTGTAAATATAGTCGGGGAATGCTGTGTACGTATGTAGGTATGCGTGCACGCGTCCCGAGATCGATAAAGAATCCCCCGTTCCAGAGGATGAGGGGGGTGGCGGCGCGGCATGGCAGGACGGCCTCGTATAATCCCAGGCATTTTTCTAGGGAGGAGAGTGAGAGAGTGAGAGAGAGAGAGAGAGAGATGGTGAAAGAGAGAGAGAGAGAGAGCACTACTAACAAATCAATGGAATAACAGTTACCCGGGCAATTTTCCTCATAATCACTCCACGAGGCCTCCGACGGCTTCATAAAAAATCCAAGGCTAAAGCGGCTCCTCTTCGTTTATCCGATCCATTAATCAGGGCTCCTTATCCTAGGAAAATCCATAGTCTCGGTGGTGCCGATCCCGAACTCGGGCTCCGAGGGGCACGGGAGAGAGCCAAGGTCCGTCGACAATCAGTGGGGAATGCACCGAAGCGTCTCGGAATCGGTAAAGCCTTCCATCCAGCCCCTCTCTCTCCTCCTCCTCCTCCACCTTTTCCTCCTCATCATCCTCCTCCTTGTCCTCTTTCTTCTACTACTCCTACCGCTCCCCTCCGCCGCGGAGGATGCGAGCGAGCCTAGCCGTACGTCACCTAGCCGTTATTCGCAATTACCCGAGTAGTAGTAGGCGACCGTGGCGGCGGCGGCGGCGGCCTCGTCGTCTAGGAGGAGAGCCTTTTCCCGAGTACGAGGGCACGGCGAGGCTAGGGGAAGCTGGGCGGGGGAAAATAACACGCGCCCGCATTTTGCGCGTCACACGCGTCGTCGGGCGACTAGATTGTTTGCCCAGAGGCTCTCAAACGTCCCCCGAAAAAGTCGGGGAGTCTGAAACAGAGAGGCGAGATAAGCCGCGAACTCCTGCATTATGCAGATTTAACGGCCCGACTATTTCGCTCCCTCATCCCTAACAGGATTCTAACCGTTCGCCACCACGTCCCGTACTCACCTCCACCCTCCCCCCCCCACTCACCTCCCCCCAACCTTCCCACTACCCTCAGTCGCTGTCCCGTTCTCGGCGGATGGACCGAGCGGCCGCTGCAGTCGACGAGCGACGGGACGGAGAGAGAGACTTGGACGAATTTTTTTATAACAAGAGTCGGTCTCGCGAAAATATTGACTCGGGTTGGTGGCGCTGCTGCTGCCGCTGCCGCTGCTGCACATCAGTCGGTCATGACAAGACACTCAATCGACTCGCGAGTCGGATGCCTTGCACTTACATCGACCGAAGGGTCTGATTGTTTAAGAGTGAGTGAGTGAGTGAGAAAGAGAGAGAGAGAGTGAGAGAGAGAGAGAGAGAGAGAGAGAGAGAGAGAGAGAGGAGGGGATGGGTGTAGTAAAGTGCGAGGGACGTAGCCGATCGTCGGGGAAAAACCTGCTCCCGGCAGGAGCCGCGCCGCCGATGATAAATTAGGGGACTTTAGATTCGTATGAAGAGAAGTGCGTAACTCGAGCTCAACTTTAATACGCTCGTACAATCAATCATGCACAGGACTCGTGAGCTACATGATGGCGGAGGAGGGGACGAAGGGGGTGGCGGGGTGGCGGGGACTCGAATCCCGCAGTTATGAAGAAAATCATGGGGTCGTTTGTCCAGTAAATACGTGTTTTCGGAATACTTTCCTCGGCACAAAGCCTCCTATTCAATACAATTTTCCACTGGCTAATTTCCCGCGGTTTTCCTTGATTATCCCGGAAAATGGGGGCAGAGGAGGCGGGTACAAGGGAGCAAAGGACTCGGCACTCCTCCCTTTCCTTTTATTATTTTTTGGCTTTGATTTACGAATCTCACCTTCTTATGGTGTTAAAATTATAATAATTGATTAACGTGACGTGGCTTATCGTCGCCGAATAATTTATACTTTTAACGGTCGGGGACGTGAGGGGCGCGATTGAGCGGAGGCGGTCGAGTTTTTCCAGCTCCCGCCGATCCCTTTTAAACCCACGAGTAATTTGGCATTGGCTACGGTCGAGCTCATCCGAAATCCTCAGTTTTACGCAGTCGCAATTAAACTCGAGCTGCCGACTCCCCCTCGACTTCCCCCCGACTTACCCCCCGACTCACCAAGCAGCTCAAACTACCGACGGGAATCAAAGTTTTTCCTTTAAAAGCGAGAGGATGATCTCTGACGCGGGATCGGATCGATGGCCCGCGCGCTCGATCCTTCTCTCGATTGGAATTCCTGCCTTTTTTTCTCTCCGGCGAATTGGCCGCGCATGACTGGCTCAAAAAAATCTCAATGCAGGCTCGCAAGCGAGGGGGGTCACCGTCTCCTCGCCCCCTCATCGTCCCAGCGAAGGGTCGAGCTGCCACACACTGCCACACACTCGCTGCCTCCGCGACCCTGTCCCCGCGCGCGTCTATTCGAGAGCGAGAGAGAGAGAGAGAGATGCCAAAGAGCGAGAGAGAGAGAGAGAGAGAGAGCGGGGCGGCGATTGGGTAGTGGGGGCGCAGAAATGGCTCTTAATTACACCGATCCCATTGAATTCTGTAGGGGGTAAGCAGCTTGAGGCCAGTCAAGGGGAAACGGAGGGTCGCGTGCGGCCAGGCCGCAAAAGTGTTTCTCGAGTCGCTGGCCGAGGACCGGGGCGACCCGGGGCCGTCCGAACGACGACCCGTCATCCGCCCTCGGCCATTCCCGCAAATTCCTTCGTGCTCTGTGAATAATTGGCCTCGGCTACGTCGCGCCTCCGTCACTGATTGGGGTTATCGGGGTGGGTGGGTTCCCGAGGAGATGGAACCGAAACGTCCCCGAGCGCTGCTGCATCCCCTGTACGTCGATTGCGGGCTTTGGGCGATTTTACGGCCCATCGAGCAAGTCATCCTCTCGGCCCGCTCGCCGAGGGCAGCTTTGTGCACCGGTCCCCACGAGCCCGACGCTTCCCGGCTACTCTCGACTGACTCCAGCCCACGGCGACCTAAACCCAATGCCGTACTCCGTTGCCGACCGACGACCTCCTTCCCTACTCCCTTTACATCTGCCCTGCGCTCACTCGAACGCAATCGTCTTCGTCCTGGGTACGCGGTCCACCTGAAGACCAGGGTAAACGCCCTCAACTCCCGGAGCCCATGACGCATCGACCCAGGCCTTCGGCCCTTTCTTACACGTCCGCACAATCGTAATCTAGGTAGCTGACGAGATTGCTCACTCACACAGCCGCGCACGCACTCCTAAAAAAATCATTGTTCTCTTTAATAGCAGCTGTAGAGCATCCCCTCGAGATGGATCGGCGCCTGCTCTAAAATCTATCCCATACGACGGAGATTGAAACGCATTCGGTACGTGGCTGCGCGTGTGTGGCTGCGCGTGTGTGGCTGCGCGCCTACGGCTGCGTGTGTGCGGCTGTAGGCGAGAGCGGGCGACGGAGAGGACGGGGCACTGGATCCACTGGATCAAAACTGTAAATGAAGCCGAAAAGAAAAGAAACGAAAAGAAACGAAAGAAGTGATAGGGAAATAAAAGAGGGGAAAATAATGGCCGGCCATGATTTGTACCTAGATTTTCAAGATTTGTTCCTACTTCATTCCCTTCGGGCTCTCTATATATTGCACGGAATGAAAAGCTTCCGAGTCTAAGTTTCCCTCTTACGTGCCCTTTTCAAATCTCGGAAAGGAAAAGCCCTTGTCTTTTTTCTTTTTCTTTTCTTTTTTTTCTTTTTTATGGAACCGAGCGGCTCGCTAAACCGTAAAGTAGACGTATTTATAAGAAGAATAAGAAAACAGAAGAAAGAGAAGGAAGAAGCTGCCGGGGCGGGGGGGGCAGTGGCGTGCGGCGGGTAGGGGTCAGGGGGGCATCGGCGGTCCATTGAAAATCAAGTATTAGCGCAGAGTAAACGAATGTAATTGACGTTTTTGAGGAGGCGCGCGGTTTCGGGCGACGAGGAGAGACCAAATATAAATTGCAAATTATCTAAATACGGGCGGGAGGGTGTCGTCGCCGCGAGTCCAAGGATCCGGTAGGTTCGTCGGTCTTTGCGAGCCGTCACCACCCCGGCCTGGCCTTCACCACGGCCGCATAAAGAGAGAGACTGAGAGAAAGAGAGAGACTGAGAGAAAGAGAGAGAGAGAGAGAGAGAGAGAGAGAGAGAGAGAGAGAGAGAGAGAGAGAGAGAGAGAGAGAGAGAGAGAGAGGTAACGAAGCCAGCAGCCGAGGGGCGCGCGTAATCTAATAATGAGTTTTTGTTGGCTGACACCGCACGCGTATCGCCCCGGCACGCGTCCGCCCCGGGACTTGAATAGCCCCGGACCACGTAGAGGGTGTCCTCTCCGGTGTGCTCTCGGCCACCCACCCCCGTCGTCGCCGTCATCGCCGTCGTCGCCGTCGTCGCCGGGTGCCGGGGAGCCAACGCCCCGATAGACCCCGGTCTATCTGGCTCGACGTCGAGGAATCGACGAGGAGTCGACATCGTATTCGCCGACTTGCCGGCCATTGTGCATTAGCATCCATTCAAGCCGGTAATCGAATCCCGCGGGAGATAGTCGGGTTCCGTAGGGGCAGGGGGGATTTGCGGTCGACTTCCGGCGTTGTCGCTTACCGTCTACCCCGGCCCTATCGCTGCTTTGAGCTTCCCACAAGTATTTCCATTTCCGATCCAGACCGACAATGCCCGTTTATACGTCTCTCGCCGCCCCTCGCACCTCCCCCCTGCCCCCCTTCCCCTACGCCGCCCGTGCCAACACGATCTCCTTCCTCCTCTAACACGTAATTGCGCGCTTTCTTTTTTTTTTTTTTACTCCCGTCCCCCCTCTCTCTCTCTCTCTCTCTCTCTCTCTCTCCCCCTTGTCTCTCTATTTCTATTTAACAATTGACCCGCACGACAAGACTCTCGGTTAATATTTAAAATAATAAATCTGTCCCGAGCGATGCTCGTCCTTTCTTCGCGCATCCCGATAACGTGATTTATCCAAAGGAAAGATAACGCGCCAATGGCCAATGTCAGGCAGTGAAAATTAATCTTCTTCCCTCTTACGTGTGAATAGAAGAAGAAGAAGAAGCAGAAAAAAAAAGAAAAAAAGGAGAAGGAACTTTATGAACAATCAATATTCGATAATACCGCAAGATATATATATATATTTTTTTGCCTTTTTTACGTTCCTTTCTCCCCAAGCTATTTATCACGATCTCTGTATATCTTTGGGGATGGGCCAAAGGGCATACAGAGAGACAGAGAGAGAGAGAGAGAGAGAGAGAGAGACAGAGACAGAGAGGTGGAATGAAAGTATCTTTAACCGCCTTATCGCTTCCCCATTGCTCTCTCCGTATGCTAAATTGAATATGAAATTATGCAGCTTATCTCGCGCGCGTTCTCTCTCTCTCTCTCTCTCTCTCTCTCTCTTTCTCTCTCTCGGACAAACACACACAAACACACAGAGAGTCGTACTCGGTTGCGTTGGCGATGGCTGACTAGATAACATACTATTTCGATTTTTATAACTTTTATAAAAGCACAGGGACGTGCGCGGGTGAAAGTTTGTCCCTCGGAGAGCGGAAGAACGGGTTTAAGCGATACGCGCAGGGATTGTCATTAGATTTAGCAGAGAATTTATTTGAAGCCTCGGCCTTTACGGAACTTCTCGCTGGTGCCCGTTATGCATGTCCACGTCGAAAGCACCAGGGCAGATGTCGATAGATGTCATTTATGACAGGGTTCACCCCTAATTAAACGTCGCTTTAAAGAAATATCTGACTCGTCGATGGCGAATAGAAAAGAAAAAAAACTAAATAAATAAATAAATAAACGAAATATAGAATGGTAAAGGAGTCAAACACACGTAAGAAGAATCTTGCGGATGGGCGCGGGAGGGCGTGGGTGGCGGGAGATCGCGACGGGTGAAATTAATGGAAGGGCCTTAAAGCCAAGTATAATTTATATGCGTATAAAGCGCGATGGAGGATGGTGATAGGTTAGTCTGGAGGATAAGAATAAAAGCCTCGGTGGCGCTTACCCGTCTTCACTTGGTACTTCAACGTCGTTGAGCAATCAATCAGCAGCTGCTGGAGCGTTACACCTGTCTCGGGTATCTCGAGGTCCAGCAGGCGCATCATCTCGCTGGGATGGTGAAACTCGAGCACCTTCGAATTCCGGTCGCTTTGGCTTTTAATGTAGTCGAGCAGTATGTCCACGACCTTCATCAGGAATTCCTTGGTGGCCGGGTAGCCCTCGGCATTCTGTGGCAGGATATCTGCGCCCATAAAACAATTTAATCCCCTAATAACCACTACTCATTTCATACGAAAACTTTAAAAAAAAAAAAAAAAAATCTTCCCTTTATCTATTTAATCGATATAACAATACGTATACATCTGTGTGTATTCGTCGTATGCGTAAACCTGCGTCCGGGGTCTGGAATTTTTATCCAATAACCCCGAATAGCCCCCAATAACCGCAATTACCTTTTACAAAATCATCGTTAATTCATAGGAAGCTAATAGACGTAGACAATACGAGAAGAGTATTCGGAACTCCGATGCTCGATACTACCGCTAAATCAATGTCCATCCGTTGTTTCTCCTTGTCCTATCGCATCGCCGTTGATTTTCAGAATGGCTTCACCTCATCAAACAATTGAAAGTATAGACCTAAACTGACACACTCTCAGTTGTTTGGTGGCATGACACCATCGTACTCTCTCCCTCTCCCCCTCCCTCGCCCTCTCCCACACCTTCACCGGCCGCTCTTTTTTTCTTTCCATTCTCTCTCTCTCTCTCTCTCTCTCTCTCTCTCTCTCTTTAAATGCCTGTCTGCCTGCCTTAATTATATTCTCCCCCCCCTTCCAGCACGTGAGAAGTCCCCAAGATAGAAAAAGACGCCTCGCGGAGACTCGGTACAATAAAAATAGTCGCTAATACACGCTTGTACCCAGCACGTAGATCCCATTGATCCGCTTATAAACCCCACTCGCTCACTAACGAATGTCAATTATTACGTATCGCTGCTGTATTTACGTAAGAGACGAGTGAGTGAACTCGCGAAGGAGAATATTATCGGTTAGAGAATAAGAAATAAGACTGGGAGCTTGATCGGTCGGTCCTAACGGGGCAAATCCCTCGGCTCTTCGCTAAGATCTGCTTAATCTCGGTCCATCAATCTAAGAACCCGGGGACGAGCGCGCGCGCTCGTCTTCCCCAACGCTTACACTTTTGTATGTATTTTTTTTTTTTTTATTATTATTTCATTTTATTTTATTTTATTTTATTTTTTTTTTTTGTTCACGAAACGTCAGATAAGGAGCGACGGCCACTCGAGCCGGACGCGCTCGTTCCTGTAATTGTTTTGTATTTCTTTTTTTTTTTTTTTTTTTTTTTTTTCATTACCATTCATCGGACCTCTGCCGAGTCGAATTTAATTAAGGAAGACGTAAGGGGAAAGAGGTCGCGATTTTTAAGCGAATCCCCGGGTAAGACGGGCACGCGCGAACCTCTTATCGCCGCCCGACACATGCTCCAATGTAAATACCAAGCGCGCTGTAGGGTCCTCTAGGAGAAAGAACCCTTTCTCTCTCTCTCTCTCTCTCATTCACTGCATCGAGGAGCGGGACCACGAGCCCGAGTCCCCTGCGGTCTTGTAATCCGGCGCTCCTCCGACTAATTCTTAATCCGGCATTATTATGCACCCTCCGGCCTTATCCTGTCAAAACTCGTGGAATCCGTGTCGGCGTGCCGCCGTTATTTATTGATTTTAATCGAAAGCCGAGTTTACCTTACCGCCCTAATCAATTGTCAATCGTAGGGCTGCTCGCCGACGACGTCGGCCTCCCTCGCCCGGAGCCCTACATTATCTTCCATAACGGACTTAGATTAGGCCAGACGTCCGCGCTATCTAGCGTCAGGCCCTGTAAATTACTTATTAATATTATTCATAGCCGATTGGCGAGCGCGTGAGTAATTCGGCACTAGGACGGGGGGTGGTAGAATGGGGGGGGGGATGGGAGGTAATACGACCAAGGGCACTCGTAGCCGCTATCCGCCGGGAATCCGAGCTATTGCGCTCGAGACAGACTTACCGGAGTACTTGAGGTTACCGTGCTCCTTCGAGAGCGTGTACATGTTCTCGGAGCTCATGAGTCTTGTGGGCGAGTGCGTTCTGGCAAAGTTCTGAAATTCAAAGGAACAGACGTTTGCGATGATTTCTTTTAGATTTTTTTCAGAAGGAGGCCGCGTTTAGGGGGTGCGTGGGTGGGGGGACAGAGCGCGGGAGGAGCTCGCGGGTCTAGAAGAGAAGCGACGGGAGAAGGAAGGAGCGAATGAGAAAACGTAAAAGAAGAAGAAACAAAAAGAGAAAAAAAAATAAAAAGAGAGTAAAAGATGCGGGAGATGAGATGCCTGTTCTTACATATAAATATTCCTTGATCGCTGTGATCTTAGTGCCGATCATTTGCACATTGTCCATGTCTCCGCGGTGCTCCCTTCCTCCTCAGATCCCTACAACAGTCAACAATACACAATTCCGCTGGAGTTTAACTCGGTTCTCTTATTCTCTCATTAGTTTTAGTTCTTTCCTCCGGTCGCACTCTCCCCCCCTCCATCCCTCTCTTTTATCTTTGCTTTTCCTTCGTTTAAACATTATTAGCGTAGAAGGAAGAAGAACGACGGAGCACGGCAGACAGAGCGACCAAGGATACGTTCCTCTTCTTCCTCGTACTTGCGCGGTAGATCGTGGGGAGGGGGGGAGGAGGAGGATTATGAGCTGCTTCGATAGCGCAAGGATTTCGAAAGATTAGCTTCTTGCGGCCGCTTTTCTATTTAAGGAATTACTGATAGCGCCGTGAGCTTGAGCGGCGATGGGAGGGTGTGGGCGGGATGAGGAGGAAGAGAAGGCAGCTAAGGCGTGGCACTAATTCCGTTCATTATATTTCTTCCGATGGTCAACGGCAAATCTCTCCACTAATAATCAAGCCAATCCAAATCCATTAATTGGAAAAACAAGCGAAAATGTATTATTATTTCTTTTATATATATATATATAATATTCCCCCTCAGCATCTCATTAGATTCGTTATCAATAATTACAACGATCTGCTCTACGACCTATAATTTAAAAAATGGTCCCAACTAATAAAATTACAAATTTCCGCCTATTCTATTTGTTGTTACAAATTAAAAATTATTCATATATCAGCAATGCATTAAGAACCTTTAGGAGATTTATGAAAATCTTATGCTGAACGTGAATAATTCGACTGAATCACTGCGTTGTAACGAATGATTGTAAATAAAAGCCCGAACGTTTATTGTTTATATTTATAAAAATATGCGCTAAATGTATTGATGTAATTCAGAATATTGAAAGTCTCGTAAACGGTATCGAGACACCCTAATAAAACGGATGAAAAGAGTGTACCGAGACTCTTAATCCGTCTTATCCCTGTAAAATGCAACTCTGACAAAAAAAAAAAAAACTAACTCGATATCATACTACTCTAAGAGATTCCGAAGCTTCGCTCTGTACCTCCGATTATATACACTATAGATTATCTACTGTAGCTCGCTGTGGCTCTCCCTAAATCTACTGGATTTTCTTTATTTTCCACCAAAGGGTTTGTAAAAAATACTCTATATGCACGCACGAATACCGCTTCACCGAATAATAATCACCTTAAGCGTAATGATAATGATTATAACAATGATATAATAAGGATGGGATGAGGAAGCGCGGGTCGTTATCGAATTGTTGGAAAATCAATGAAAAGTTTGGAGTACCGCGAGTTCGGAATGCCGTTATGGAAGCCCAGCTGCGAATAACTGTGTGGGTGCAATAGTTCCGGCTACGGGTTTACGGCCTGTCGGGGGTGTGGACGGGTGAAGGTGAGGTAAGGTATGGCAAATGAAAAGAATCGCCGGTGTCGGAGAGAAGCAGGAGGAGGAGGAGGAGGAGGAGGAGGAGGAGGAGAAGGAGGAGGAGGAGGTGTTGCCGGTTGGTGGGTAGGGGGTAGGGGGGAGGCGGCGTAGGAGGGATTCATCTTGTTTAACAAGCATTCGAGATCATGGCTTAGAGCTTGATCAGAGCTTCCCGGTACAAATAATAAATGTAAAGCGCGTCTATGAATAATGAAAGGCAAACTAGTGAGTGAGTGGGTGAGTGATCGAGTACTCGGTCGGGCACTCGCTTCTGTGCTTGGGTGAGTAAGGGGAAGTGCAGCGAAGGGAGAAGGAAAAAAGTCTCGCTGACCTGTGCTGTAGCTCGGCCTCCGTCCTCCGCAGCAGCTCGGCTCCAACAATCTGGCGCGACGATCCTCCTCACCTGGAATCTCTCCTTGGCCTCCCGTCCGTCCACTCCAGCAGTCTACAATGCGAGAGAGACGCTCGTTTAGCGAATCAGAGCGCGGGGCGAGCGGGTAGTTGGGGAGGGGGGTGGGTGGCCGTCTGTGTGCGCGCGTGTGCCGACGGAGCTGGCGACGGAGCTGGCGACGGCGCTGGCGACGTCGAGGACGACGTGGACGACGTGGACGACGTCGACGACGACGTAGACGGCGTTGGCGTCGGTCCGCTTTCGGGAGCTCCGCGAGTCAAAGACAGTCAGGGACAGAGACAGAGTCAGGGACAGAGATAGAGACAGAGATAGAGATAGAGATAGAGATTAGAGATAGAGAGAGAGAGAGAGAGAGATATACCGCGTCCGAGACTGTGTCGCGTGCACTTGGGCCGGACGGGTGGTATGGCGGTGGGATACGGAGAGGGGGAGGGGTACGCGCGCACGTGAGAGAAGGAGGAGAGCGGCTGGTGGCCTCGGCGAGAGACAACGAGCGTTGCGATACGGGCTTTGGGGTGGTTTCGCACGGGACTGCGAGTTCGCCACTGCCCGCGTCCTGGCCGATCTCGGCCGCTCCATCCTGGGGGCGCTCCTGTCTAGCTGACCTAGTTTCGCAGCCTCGTCAGGGGTAGGCGTGGCTCTGCTCCTCTCGCTCGCTCCCTCGCTCGGGCTCCGGCCTGTGTGAGTGGGCGTCCGTGTGAGGAGCGGGCGTGACGCCAGCGAGCCAATGGCGTCGCTACTCATCCCCTCGAGCCCTCGCTCGCTCCCTCGCACCTCCATCCTCCTTACCCGATCCCCTACCGTCTCCCCCTACCTCCCTCCTGGCATCACCCCGCTCCCTTTCTCCCGTCCGTCAGCCAGCCCGCCCGCACGTCCACCCGCACGTCCACCCGCACGCCAAAATCTCTCAAACTTTCCGAGCGTACGCGTCGCGTTCGCCTACCTCAGCGTTTCGGCTCGCGTTCCGCGCGCGCGCGCGCATCGACAACTGCACTCTCTTCCCACAGGTATCCCCTACCGCCCAACCCCCCTTATCCCTCCCCCCATCCCTCTCCCCCATCCTCCCCCATTCCCTGGCCCCTACTATCCCGACGAGTATTTAGCCGTGCGTGGGTGTCCTTTGCCGGAGGGCCGCGGAGCGTTTATAGCACATGGCCGAAATCAAGCAGCGCACCCTTCCTCTTCGCCCGTCCCTCCCGCAATTGTCAAATCGATTATACACTTTGGCTAACCCACGCGAACGTACCCGTAATACCTTTTTGACGCACTAGCAGTCGACCTTTTTAACGCTCGAGTTGTCCAGCCCCCCCCCCCCTCCCCGTGTCCCGACATTCTCCATCGCCCCTCGCCTACCCTAGTCGAGCCCCTAGCCACCTGAGTTATTAAATAAGGGCGCTTGTAGAGTCAGGTGGACGAGATCGGTCAGGTGGTGGCGGCGGCACCATACGATGCGAGTAACGCGGCGGCGATCGCGGATCCAATTGTTTCTCAGCAGAATAACCCGAATGCTAATTAGTGCATCGCGGCCCTCATTAAAATTCTGGCACGCGAACGAGGTCACTTCGAGAGCACGCGTTCGCTCGCTCGCTCGCTCGCTCACAAACTTACAATGTACGTGCGAATATTATGTTTCGGCCCAGGGATACTTATGCACTCGAACGTGCGGCTATTGAACAACCGCCAAGCGAAACTTTCACATAAATCGCCCGGGCTTGTTTTTTTACGTAAATAAGTTAAGTTTTAATGGCGCCCATTTTCGTTTAATGATTTTCAGGCGGACAGGGCTCGGATTAAATGTTTTCGGTGCCGAAATAGGAATTCTACTATCCATTATTCGTCTGCCGGATGGAATTGCTTAAGCCTTTAAGCAGATAAAATGGTCCGGGATTCGTTAGTACGGATTTCGCAATTACGGCTAATAAGATGCTGAGCCTTAATCGATAGTCTGGCGTAATAAGGAGGGGTGGAGGGGGAGAGAGAGAGAGAGAAAAAGGTCTCACGGCAGTACTCTGGCCATCGAAATCGAGTAGCTGCTGTGATAAATATGTGATACGAGAGAGGCCGGGCAGATCCTATTGACAAAATATCGGGTCTGTATGTGGGCCAGTGTGATTTAACCGGCGCTCTTGGCTCTAGCTCCGGATTCTTAAGGACGGTTGATGGCAGCGGAGGAGGAGACGGCGAGGCAAGTCTACGTGTCTCGTACGTGGCGTGAGAGGGCACATTCACATAGACGAGTCGGTCGAACGTGGCTGGAAACGCGAGGATTGAATCGCGTGGAGGGCCTGGGGACAGATTCCGGCTCGTGCGAGGCGCCTAAACGCCTGCGCGCAGAGAGGAAGAGGAGGGACGCAAAATGGACGCCGGCCAATGGGAGGTCGCGAAGCCCAAGATGGCCACCCGCAAGCCACCCTGCGGAGGATTTAATCAATACCTTGCAGCACGCGCGTCCTTCGCGTGGGTGAGGGACGGGACGACCTCGATCTACCGGAGGGAAGCGAAGGAGTCCCGCCGCTTCCTCCTCCTCCTCCTCCTCCTCCTCCCTCCCTCCCTTCCCCCCCGAGCCCCCCTCTTCAACCACGACCACCTAAGAGCGAGCGACTCGGCCGCCATCTCGGCAACGGTCTTCTACCTGACCCTTCCCGCCGCTCCTCCCGCGGGAAAATACATCTACTTTTCATTAGTGCAGCCGCTAATGCACCTACCTACCTTCCCTGCCCGCCCCTCACCGTCCCTCCCGAGACCCACCCTACCAAGCGAAATGCACGCGGTTCAAGATCCAGATTGGCCGGCGATTACCGTGATTTGAAAGTCAGAGGCTGGATAATAGGAAACTGCCGCTTAGCAAGTACTTGTCAATACCAGCAGCCTCCATTAAGCATTCTGCCCCCCCCTCCCCCTTGTCCGGATTCTCATGCCCGCTGCTCATAATAGGTGGCTAATACATTTTTTGTATCCCTTAGCGTCGGCCGAGTTCGAGAACTTTCGAATAGAAGTCGACGAAATGTATAATAGGAACACTCGTCCAAGTACGGAGCAGGGAGTTGCGGGATGCGGGATGCGGGATGCGGGATGCGGGCGGGGGGGGTGAGTAAGGGAAGAGTTGTTCAGAAGTCGGGAAAAGCGGTCGTGTCACGGCTCTCCTTCGTCGTCGTCGTCGGCCCGAGAAAGTTTTATCTCGTCGATAAGGCGGCAAAGGGGCGGGAGGGTTTTGTCGGCTGGGGGCTGGGGGAGGAGGTAGCGTTAAGGCGAGGCATCGATTTCTCTTTAAGTTTAAGGAGTTTTAGGTCGGAGACGCGAGCGAAAAGTCGCCATAATTTAACGCTCGCATAGATTTCCATGCGATTTGTAAGACCCGTAGGAGAGCCCGGAGGAGAGATTCGAGCCATTAGCATATGGGGCGGCGCGACGGCGATGCATCGGCAATGAGAGGAAGACGCGCAGACGAGGCTACCTGTCTCTCTGTCCCCGTAAACGTCTCCGTCCAGGAGCTAATGGAAATCGTGATCGGGAAAGAAGATTTTCTTGTTTCGATGCAGATTGCAGCCGGTGCGATCGAGCGTAGGGGAAACGTATGGGAAGGAGTCCGCTGGCGCGTAAGGTTTTTGTTTGAGCCTCCGGGTACGAAGTGAGGACGTATTGAGGAAGTATTGTGTTGTAGCGAGTCTGACGCCGAGGACTGTAGGTACCGCTCGCATTATTTAGTCCATGTCTTCGGTGAAAAGTCAAAAGCGTCGGCGACAGGAACGCGAATCAAATCATTTTCCACCGCTCGACCCTCATTTGTATTCCGGATATACGAGTGGGAGGGAGGGCGGACCGTACGCGTGTCCTTTTGATTCTGAGTCCGAGTCGATGCGTGGCAGGCTGATGGGCCCGACAGACAGGATTACCCTGGATAGACTCTGCCTGTGCATCACAGAAGCGCCAAGAGTATTTTAATTGGACCGACTCACGGCCGAGCGCGACCTTATCCTCCTCCTCCTCCTCCTCCTCCTCCTCCTCCTTCCCCACCACCGCGCAATGCACCCATTACAGAGCGCCGAGTCTTTGTAATGTCTCGTGACCTGGCTTGTTTATCTCGTCCATTAGCCCAGATGGACATGGCCGATTACCTAATTACCAAATCGATCCGACCTGTAGTAGAGAAGGACGCGCGATCGTCCCATCCGGCCCGTACTGCCATGGAATCCATTTAGCTTTCCCAGGACGACGAGCGCCGTTCTAGATCTTAATTGCGCGATTGCGGTACGTGAAAATTAATCAGAGACAAGTTTCGCGCTAGGCTGCGAAATCATTTGTCCAAACTCACCAGCTCAATGCCCCTCACTACACCCACCACCTGCACCGACATTATTATCATTCCTCGATATATTTATTCTACATAGTATATTCTACATTGTATATTGTATATTGTATATTGTATTTATCATAAATATTGCTTTATCATTAATAAACAATGTGTCGACATTATTTTTCCATCAACAATTCATCCGATATTCAAGGGATAACTAAATTGCTGGCTTATCGATTTTTCAAATAAACCTCCGGCTTCTCGTGGACAGCTTATCCATTAATTTTATTTTTAACATTCCAGCTCTCCCGACGGGATGCTGTGGAAGTTGCATTTATCGAATACATCCGTGGAGTATGAAGGATTAACTTCTCGATTTTTCGTTGAAAATCGCCCCGACAGCTCTTTTTAGAGGCTACAATTACTTACGAATAGCTATACTTTGACAATGGATCGTAGGAAATGCGAATTATACGTTATTATACGTAAACAGCTTCGCGATCCGCGATTTACGATTCACGCGTTCGTCATACGTAAGTAATGTCGCTGTTGCGCTTAGTTGGCTCGTTCGAGTTCGTCGTAAAACCCCAATAACTCCTAAACGGGTTAAATTGTTGCAAATGCCCTTTTACCGAAGATCAATGTATTATTGATTGTTGGACGTTTCTCACAATCCCCGTATTCTAAACAGCGACTATAAACTAATTACCCAATTAATAATATCGTTCGAGCAAAATCTTTTACTAAAAACCGACAGATTTCGCGTAGTTTAATCCAATAAATCAGAAAAGTAAATGAAAAACAAGCTCAACAGTCTCTTCGGGGGATTTATTTCGGATGTAAGAGCTAAGCGGAGTGATTTAAAAAAGTATACAGCATGTGCGAGGGACCGGGGGACGAAGGGGACGAGGGGCGAAGGGGGAGGGGGTGAAGGAGGAGGTGGCTATTAGAATATACTTTTGGCTCGATATTGGCTAATTAATCATTCCGTTTGAAATTGAAACTCCGTTTAAATTAGCGAGGAAAATTACGCCTCGAAGGATCGATGATAATTTTTATAATCTTAAAACGTAAAACGCAATTCCGCAATTTAAGCTTCAGCCGACTTCGTAATAAATAAAATGCTAAATTGCAGCTCTTATCGATTGATTACGTATCAATATAAGCTGCGCCATTGTTATATACGCATAACATTGTCAGGCCGTAGCAGAAGACACGGACGAACGAACGATCATAAAGTTACAATGAAATTCCTGTGACATGTTGCCAGGTATCGTTGAATCACGTGACAACGTAAATAAACAAACTCGAAAGTTTCATTCGACAGGAATACAGTAATGCAGGAAGACGATTGCAACGGTGCACGGAGCTTCTGTAAAATTCCACTATTTCACGCTAATGACGTTTTCGTTATTAGTTTCCTCGTCGATTTAGTTGATTTAACAAGGCCCGTGCGACTTTCGTAATCGCGAGACGAGAAGGAACGGAAGCGAGTCCGCCGAATATTAACGTCAGTGTAATGATGAAATGATGGAGGGGGCAGCCCCGACGTCATTCATTAGGCGCATTTGGGTTTTGAAGGGGACGATATCTGAGGTCGCGCGGGTTTCGCACGCAACTTGTCCACGTGATCTTTAACGTTTACACGAGGACGAGGACGTAGCGACTGCAGGACGACTCCTGTTTGTTAATCCGATGGTTAATCCGATCGTTAATCTGATTAATAATCCGATAATGGGAAGGATGCTGTCTGCTGGAGACTTTAGGTGGAGTCCTTAAGTCGTCTATGAGGATATTGAGCTCGAGTAAACGAGAATGAGAATTTGAATGGCAGATGGTCGGACCGGGACCACGGCATCGCTCCCTTAATCGTCCCTGGTTCGAGCTGCTTTTTCATATCACCGATGGTCTTTAAGATCACGTTGAGGGGCGCCTCAAGTAGGAAAGAAAGGCTCGGCCTCTGCAAAGGCCAGAAAGATATATATATATATATATATATATATAGAGAGAGAGAGAGAGAGAGAGAGAGAGAGAGGGGTAAGAGCGGTGACGTCCATCGCTTGGTGTGTATGGAACCGAGTTTCGACAGGTGTGTCTGGGGGTGGAGGTGGGGGTGGGGTGGGGGGCGGATGAGAAGATAGCTCAGGAGGAGCTAGCGAAGACTGGTTACCGGTTGTTTTAATGGTATCGCAGTCTGTGGTCGGCGGGGCCGCTCTACGGTATTGATTTACCATCAGTTTCAGATGACGCCAAGAGCGGGAGGAAAGGAGTCGTCGGTCAAGAGGGGAGGGTGGGACGGAGCCGGAGCTACGCAGGAGATACGCGTGTGTCGGCGGCGACGGCGGCGGCTCTGTGGCTACGGGCCGTTCGGGAGGCTGTGCTTGTGTCTCCCTCCTCCGCGTCGAGGACGCCTCGGAGCCTACCTAGGGACGGTGGATCTCGCTTCTACGGAGACGGAGCCTAACGGACATGCGCGAATATCGGGATCCTCGTACAGAGGAGCCCGATTCACGCACTTGCCGCTCTCAGTCTTCTCGGATGCCTCGTCGGGGCTCAGATGCGCACCAGCCTCGCCGCGCTCACCATTCACTTTCGGTAAACCGCTCTTTCACACTGAGCTCGCATGTACGAGAAGGGATTTTCCAACAACAAGTGAAAACGTAAGACACGTTATGACTGATGCCGGGGCCAGTGTGTCATCATAGCCTCCGTCTACAACTGGAATCGGCAGCTCACCTCGGTATAGTGAAATTTATCATTTCCTTTATGTATTCCCGCCCTCTTTGAACTCTCCTTGCACGTCCACGTCTACGCGTGTCCCCTGGTACATCGCCGAGTCATTTTACTTACATAATACATATACGTATATATATATATATATATATATATACACATTTCCAATGTATCGGCGCGGATTTGAAGGGCATTTTTTAAAATGCTTTTCAAATATTCGAGGCGAACGCCGTATTTGTTAAGAATAAAATTTAGAAGTCGATGGATAATCGGACCTCCCGACCAATGGATTAATTTTTAACATTAATTTCAATAGTGCCAAACGCTTAGTTCGGAGCAACAGTCTCTTAGCGCAATGAGATATATTTAATAATGTCTATTAAAGGGCGAATCTTGTGCAGCTATGGAGCCGACGGATTGGGCCGACAGTAACCAAGGTCAAACGGTCTCCAGCACTTACTCGTTAATCTGGAGGAATAAGCAGGGCAGACTGGCTTCGTGGAGGAGCAGAAAGAGAAGAAAATCCCCGGAGGCTTAATATTCCCGCTCAATACTCTCGGCAATCCGAGCTTCCTGTACATACGCGTTAATCTTAATACAAATATTATCATAAATATAAGACGAGAATGTTTAAGGTAATTAAAGTAGTTATATGTATGACATATGTACGCGTAGAGAGGTGACGTGCGCATATCAAGTGCGCATTGAGCCTCTTTGTATTGAGGAGGTCGTCGATGTAAGTAGAAAACGAACTGAGGTAATAAATGAAGAAAAAACCGCGGTAGCACTCGAATTCACATATCCCATGAAAGATAAAACGTGGTTCCGGATAAAACAAAACTGGGCCTAACTGTTAGGATGTCTCGCACACAGCTTCGCTATAACTGCTACTCCTTCGATTAAATTGCTTCTATCCTTTGACATTATCGCTTATTTATATTACGATATTGTTAAGCATCATTAAGCATCATTAAGCAGCAACGCAACAACTCTATTCATCTGTATCTCTACTACATACGTATGAAATATGTCCGTGAATGTATCGCCACGTTTATATAGCCGTAAGCATATGATACTTAGTGTTAGTAAGGCTTGACTTTAACTTTGAGAACTTTGAATGTTTCGATGGATAAGCAGCGTGTATTTTCTCTAAATTCTAAATTCAGTTCAACATATATGTATATATATACAATTGGCTCGTTTGTATTCGAAAAGGAAAAATTTCAAGATTAAACAGGGTGTCCGTATGTGATATACGTATGTAAGAATATTATAAATCATTATATATACCCTATAAAATGCGCATAAATTTCGTAGCATCGACGTCGATATTAATTTTCATAAGACTTTACGTTTTCCTAATCCTTTGCTACTAATTCTGAAATAATTAGTAATAAATATGTATCTCCTTAATAAATATAATAATAATATCGTCTAGTCTTAAGGTTTCTTCACTACGTCTGGTTCGCGCGATGTAAAGGTATGTAAATGCAACAACAGTAGCAGATATAAAGAGTATTTGATCTTACTCTTACGACATGTAAGAATTATTATAGCAACAATATATGAAATCCATGTTGCTGGTCGAAGGTTTCAGTCAGCTGAACCGGACAAGTGTGACGAACTATGTGTGTATTATGCAATAAATAACTTCGGCACCGGGCGCGACGTGCAAATACGACGGTTAATTACGGTTAATCGCGGTTAATCAGTAAAATTTGTCGTATATTGGCGATGCGGGGTAACGATAAGTTAGTTATCTCGCCTACGAGATATTACGGGGAATTAATAGTCGCGTATGTATGCGTTATTCGGACTTGACCGCCGTTCGCAAAATCCAAGTCTTCCACATTAGATGTACTGATAGGGATATCAAGTAAACTTAGGTAATAAGCTTAGTATTTAGCTTAAAAAGCCAACGAAGTCGGTACGTTCCGTTTCGTAAGTGCTCCATCCACCTCATTAGACATGCGCGTGCGTCGAATAGAGTTAATTCAAACGAAATTGATTGTATATCCGCGGAGAGCATCGTCGCGACTAGTCATTGACGGTCACGACTCATAAACAATTCATAATAAGAGTCACTTTCTTAAGTACATAACACGTCCTCATCCATTAAGTTCTTCTTTTATGCTCAGTTGTCATCATTAAGTAAGATAATATTAAAATTATTTACGTATTATCACGGAGAAGTTGTGACACGACAATAAAACGTAGTTTAAGCACACACTTATGCAATTTCTTAACTGCGCTTAACAGTTCTGCAAAAGTGTTATTCATCCTTTGACTTATAACATTAAGACTCCATAAAATTACTAATAAGCTATAAAAGAATATGTAATTATATAATTATATATGTGCGCGCGAGTGTATATGCACACACGGGCATACATGGTAGCATAGGTAGAATTACGTTAAATGTCAAAATTTAAATATCGCTGTTGCAGACAATAATATCTATAAGTGATTAATTTTAATATTACAGATAAGATACAGCGTAAGAATTTTCCGTATTTCAATTAATGTCGAAATTAAGTAATTTTAAGTTCATTGTCATTTGTTCGAATGTATAATTAATTTTAGTATTTCTTTCAAACGAAAATGTGTATTGGTTCCCAGTAAATAAATAATAAATAAACTCAAAGACAAGTGTTTTTTCATAAAATAAAAACAAAAAAAAAAAAAAAAAAAAAACCGACAATACCCACTTCAAAAATTAAATTTTATTGGTACATGCAAAAGGTTATATCGCGGCTGTTTTTTTTTTCTTTCTTCGTATAAGCAAAAATAAAAAAAAAGGGGGGGGGGTTAATTTTAAATGGACGGCTTATTCGTCGATCAGTACCGACGAATGACGAGTTTATCCGTATTGCAAGTCGAGGACTCCGATAACACATTCGTGTCACATTCCAACGAATTAATTCCTTTTCATTCCTCGACCCATAAGCCGAATAATGTAAACTTTTTTAACAACTTATTTATCTCCGCGAGACATTAGAAGACGTTATTCTTATCAATTTCATGCTCATCATATTAAGAATACGACTTAAAGAATATCTTTAGTACTTTATTCATATGTATGCAGTCCAAGACTCTTTGTACTATATTAGAAATTATTACTTTTAATAGAAAATAACTTTATCTACGTACTGAGGACTTTAGAAGTTAATAGCCTATGTAAATGGCGAGTCGATTCTATCGAATAACAAAAATCTACTACTTAGTAAAAAAACCTATCTAAGATTGCATTTTTGTGTTTTCCCAACGAATTTCTCTTAGTGCTCTATATGCTCAGTATGTGTTTTTTTTTTTTTTTTTTTTTTCTTTTTGTAGTAAATATCAACTAAGTGATACGTTCGTAAGTAATTTGTTACAGATAACCCGGATTGGCGTGTTTTATAATAAATTAATCGTGGCAACAGTTATTGTTACAACGCGATATGACAGATACAAGAGATTTGTAATAAAAGTTACGTAATTTTTGTTTTTTAACAATTCGTTCTAAATGTCCGCTTAAAATGAATAAAGATATATTCAGCGCAGTCTCGGGCTCATAAATTTTCATTATCAAATATATCCATCGTATTACGTGAAATATGATATTTAATAATAAGGTAATTTACATAGTTCAATTTAAACTCCATCAAATTAGTCGGAAGTTTTTTACGCAATTAAAGTAATAATTTTATGAGCCAATAAAATTTAATGCATCATTAAAGGCAAATAATATATTAATTACTGAAGTTTTAAATTTATCCGTTTTAATTAATTCTCCTTCGACATTCACAGGCACCAGCTCTTATACAAACACTAATTTACGAGTAATACATTTCTTTTTTCTTTATAATAATTTATAATGTTTTAAAATATCACCGCAACTTTTAGTTAATTCGAAAGAGGTTTCTGTTAATTTTACTTGGTCCAGTCACTGCTGGACTGATAGACACGAAGTAATTATTTAATTCAACGTACGTATAATCATTTAAACAAAACATTATTACTTCAGTATTACTTATTGTGTGATATTATACAGTATTGGTATTATATAGTAATGTTATATATTTGCGTGAGTGAGGAACATTGGCAGGTTTGCAAATGATTTTCGAATAATTAGTAGGAGTAGCCGAGTGGGTCACACCCTCAAATTAACTTATTCGAATGTCTACGTGAAGAGGTACTACGTGAACTCTGAGTGCGGACTCGGTGACGGGTCAGGTTGCACGGGGTGGACTCGGAGAGAGAGAGAGAGAGAGAGAGAGAGAGAGAGAGAGAGAGAGAGAGAGAGTAAGCCAGGTTTGGGGATGATGGGTGTCGATGTGCCCAGGGATCGAGCGCAGGGGATGACAATTTAGTCGGGTGGAAAATTCGAATGCCGCTCAGCATCCACAAGAGGAACCCGATCAATTATTTGATAAAGCGCGCGTCTCAACCGGATTCGTAAAGTCATCTGCCAGGAAGGTACGAGGAGAGGACGATGGCCGACCCCCGGGAGAACTGCCGCAAGCTCTACTACGCCGTAGGCTTAATTGTCATCTGACTGCTATTGTGACATAATCCCATAATATTATAGATCATTTAGCCGATTGTTGCTCGCTGACTCGTAGCCAGAGAGATTAGCTTCTATCAAAGTTCCTCCCATTCCCTCGACCAATCACGTATAACCAATCCGACATCCATCCCGAAAACGGAAATACATTTTACACAATTACATACGCACCGGTCAAATGGATCGAACGCTGTCGCTGTCAACCTGTCTTTTCCCATGTCCTTATACGCAATCGTGGATCTTTTAACAGGCCATTGTCGTTTATTTACCTTTAGAACTTAGAAATAAGCGTTTAAATAAAGGTAATTTTAATTTACAGCGTTTACAGCATTAATTTTAAATACACACACGTATTTCAACTTCAAAACCTTATTATTTCAGTAAAAGTACAGTACAAAAAAATAAATAAATAAAAATATACTTATAAATATATTTTATTGAGAAGTACTTGTTTATCTATATTATCGACTGTCGGTATGGACTGTGCACAGACAAATCTCGTACATAAAGCTTATGTCTAGTCGATACATTACCAGTCATCCTAAAAACATCAACTTTTTTTCATATTTTTATTATTATTATTATTATTATTATTATTATTGCTTCATTTTGCAAATAATTAATTTTCAAATTTGTAATTCCATTGATAAATATTGTTTACGTTTGTCAACGAATGTACATATAGATTTTCAAAAATAGTACCATTAAACTTGATTTTATTACGTTTCGTTTCGGTTACAGAATATACGAACTTTAGCACGATAAAGCCCAATGGGAAGGCCAAATAAATGTTCTCCATAATCAAATAATACATTTAATACTTCAGAATGTAAAATATTTTGGAATTACTTAATTCAGGGTGTCGTTTTGAAATTCGTTCGGTACACTCGTAGATCATTTACTTTTCTTGAGTCATTCCTCTCTGTCCAGATTGATATAAACCATGGTTTGGTCATGGACATACGTTGCTTGTCCGCGATTGAATTATCCGAACAATATTCCAATGACATTGCGATTATTTAGTTTCAGAAATAATCCCCCCCCTGCCCTCGCCACCCCGGTGCTTCGACCCAGATACTTTTCCTCTTTAAAGTTATTTTCTTTCTATTTTCTTAGATCGATTTTGTTATACGTACCAAGACTCCCCGCAGTAATGTATTTCCACAAAAGTATTTTACAAAAGGCCGAATAGATATTTAATTTGATTTATTACTTTTTCTTCTTTTTTACTTCGTCATATATTTATAAAATTAATTTCAAAGACTTTTGACAATGTAATATTCTAATTTAAAATTACAGGTAGAATTATTTCCACCTCAGATCACTATAAATTTATAGATTTTACTTTATATCTTGAAACATAGTTCATTATTAATATAATACCCATCGAGCACTTTAATTACAATTTATGAAAACTTTTGAATTTTATTTTATTGAAATTTTATTGAAATAATCTTTTCTTAGATCACAATGATAATTTGATATCGCATTCCTTCATTCATTTATTTTGAATATTAAATTCATTTATTTTGAATATTTTCATATAAATATTTTTTACAAATGACCCGTATGTAGAATAAATTCAACGAATTGACGTTTTACCTTAATTGTAAATATCGTTAGGTGAGCTCCGTTTTCTATTTATCGTCGAATAAGAATGAAATACATTAACAGTCAACGAATAATTTAAGCGGGAAATCAATAATTTCCTAGTTCTTGGATTAAATAAATTTTAAATTGATAAATTATTTGAACCCCTATGAAATTTTACGCGATTTTATGTTGATCAGGCGGAAGGATTTTTATTTTCGACATTAAAATTTTTTATTTCTATACGACTGGCTCCGGAAAACTTCGTCGAAACATCGAAATAATTACTTTACGCTAAAAAAAAAAAAAAAAAAAAAAAGAAAAGAAAAGAAAAAAGAAAGAGAAGAATATAAAAGAAAATTGTGGTCAAACATTTTTACGAAAGAAAGAACTTGATATTGACTAATTGAAAACCTTCTACAATGATTCATTTATCTAAATATTTACTCAAATATTTATTTGGGGAATAAATATTTAGTAGAAAGAAGCATCATCGTACGAAGCGGGTGTTCATTAATTAATAGTTAATTATCGACATTCGGTAATAATGATTCTTGGGTTGATTTGAAAAAGGCAAATTCAAATCTAACGTTGAAAATATAAAGTACGAACGAAGGAGAAGTTTATTCGTAAATTGTTTAATTAATTAAGCGGATATATTTCGATATATTGGATATATTGGAAATAAAAAAATAGAAAAAAAAAAATAAAAAGAAAACAGCCCATAGCATGTGCGAGTGCATTATTATGGGGGAGGGGGGGGGAAGGGATGATGTAGTAGCGATTTCTCCAGAGATTTTCCGGTCTATCAAGAAAACTTCTAATTAGATTGTAGGAGAGAATATCAGTGATAGACTGAGAATATTAGCCTTTATTAGATTATTTCGTTGTAGTATGTATTTTTATTAGAGCCTCGACAACGATATAAAGGAGAGAATCCTCGATGGCTCGCCAGTTCGCTTATCTCTACAGCTCAGAAACAGTTGCTCGGCTCGTACAGCATCGACAGCAACGGCCCGTCTGCTACTACTGCACACCCTTCACCTAAGTATACCTTTCGCATACCTGTCAGAGCTTCTTTCTTTATTTAAATCCTTCTTTAATCCATGCTCGCAATGATTTTCTTAATTATCGGCAGAGACGTGTAGGGGCGGTTCGGGGGAGGGGGTTGGGGGTTGGCGGTTGGGGGAGAGCTTTGGTTTCCGTGTAACTCTTTGCTCTACGTACCCACTGAGTTGTATTAGAAAGTAATTAGAAAATTTACAAATATCAATGTAAAGAGCTTACAAAAAAAATTAAAATTTTTCTATTATCCTTAATATAATATTGCTGATTAGTCTCAATAGCAAGAGAAAATGTATCTCATAATTCACGTGTACTCGAAAACAAGTTCCCTTGTATAAGGTCTGTCTCGGTCGACTGATTCTTACCACCACTATTGGTACTATAAAAATATTTCAATTGTAGTTCGGATAAATTCCTGCAGACTCGTGTAAACGCGCTAATAATTAGAAAAGTGCACGTGTATGGGTTTCGATTTGTAACGAGTGACTCTTCGAAACTCTTCTTATTTCTATTTCTTTTCTATTAAAATTATATATCTCTTGCATTGTCATCATAATCATTATTGTTGTTGTTGTTGTTGTTGTTGTTGTTGTTGTTGTTGTTGTTGCTGTTGTTATTATTATTGATAGTTTTGTTTTTACTATAAATGAGTATTACGTTGCCGAAAGACCCACCTTTTTTCTTCTTCTTCTTTTTTTTTTGTTTTTCTATTCCAGACGAGCTAGATAAGCCGATATGTCTGCAATTCGTTACGTACTGATGCTTCTCGCCGTAATGGCAGTGGCGATATTTCATGTCAACGCCGCCTATCGAAAGCCACCTTTCAACGGCAGCATTTTTGGCAAACGCGCAAATTCCATCTCCGGTGAGCAAATTTACTAGGCTTTCGTGCCATCGAGCCATCTAAATAAGATCAGCGAGCAAACTATTACCCGCGGATATGCAATCGTTATAAACACACGCAATTTATACTCTATATATTGCGTTGTAATTATCATTTATCCTAATGAGGTCGTAATGAATTTTAACAATAATTGTGTGCCCAGTAATGATATGCATGTATAAAGGGACATTAAGAATGAAAAGACGAAAACAAAAAAAGAAAAAAGTCCACGGATCCAGTAAGTCGATCCACGAGAAACGGAGACAAGACGAGTAAACGGTTTGTTGGTTTCGCAGATTACGATATTGCCAACCGCGCCATGGATGCAATTTGCGAGATAGCAAGGGATAACTGCAACGCATGGTACGCCCATCAGGATTCCAACTGAAGATATTACGCCGCCGCCGCGGAAGACAATTTACCATTACCGTAGACTGAAAACCATGAATCTGGCAAATCTCAAAAATCTCTACTTATACTCCTTGTAGTGGTCAATGTACGAAAAATTCAATGTCAAGCTTCGATGATTTATTAATGATAATGATTACCCAACAATGATGGATAACCGGGGGAAAAAAAAAACCTTACGAATGATTTGGCGCTACGATAAACTTATAAATAACATTGTAAAATTTCTTTAATAAAGATACAATTATTAATTAACAATTATTCCTTTATTTGCGTAAAGCATCGAAATCGGACGTATTTTTATACGGGAAGGTAATAAATATGTAATTATTAATTGAAAGAAAAAGCTGATGCTTTAAATTAGGATAGAACGAATAAATAAATAAATAAATAAATGAATAAATGAATAAATGAATAAATGAATGAACGAATAAAAAGCGTCACATCTGATTTTACGAAGCGAATGGATATATCTCTAGTTTTCTTAAATAAATTGAATTCGTATGGGCGATCGATATATGTAACATTCATGAAAGAACAGATGTAACAACATTGAGGAAAGATAAGGGCTCTATACCTGCATAGCTTTCGCATGACAATAATATCGAGTATGTAAAGCACGACGAGCGGGGAAATATTGTCGGAGAAACAACGGACTCGATAATCGGCTTTGCGCAATCGAGAAAATTCAAAGGATCACGTTTGGCATCTACCATTTCATTACTCCCCCATTAAATCCTCATTATTTTACTGTTATCCGCAAGATTACGTTCGACAGAGCGGCGTTAGATGTGTATATTTTATGCGAATATCCTGAACCTTTGCACTGTAATAAACTAGTAGTAACTAATTAGGATAATTAATAATTAATAATTAATAATTAATAATTAATAGTTAATAGTTAATAATTAATGATAAGGGTGCCGTGGGGCTTGGTATAACGCGAACAGGGGACACATTTGCCATTGCCAACGTAGTCGTTATTGATTTTTTTATACGATAATTTTTAAACAATCGCGTCGGGATGCCAATAGTCGCAATAACGCCATTGGATTAAGCGCAGCTGGCCGCTAACGAATTAAATACACATTCTCGCGATGAAGGTACCAATGAGCCTTTTTTATATTCAATAACGGACGCTTTTTTTTCGATTCTTACGCACGTGAGCGAAATATTTTCGAATGAATTAGCGATTCCGGATATGTATATAACGAGAAGCTCGCCGTTGTATAAATGTCATTGCGGCTCTTGTTTGTCCAATAAAATGTCGAAGGATGTCGGGGGCCACGGATTCGCAACCGCTTGCATCTCCTCAGGTAACGATCCCCGTTATTGTTATCATTATTATCATTATCGTCATTATTATCATTCTGGTCATTATTGTCATTATGATTAAAAAAAAAGAAGGAGAATTTTCGTACACGTTGAAAAATGTTAAGCTCGACTCTCCTCTGACTTCGTTTGCAGCGGCTTTGATTCTGCAGGTTTTCATGATCGCCGCCGAGGCTTCGAACGCGGCCGGGGACGAGCCGCCGGCATTCTTTTTAAAAATCGCCAAGTCCATACCTCGAATAGGCAGGAGCGAGCCCTACGGGAACGTCGTTCCATCCAACGTGAGCATTAATTTTCCTAACTTAACCCCCATTGCTTATTTGCCCCGTCGTCGTCGTCGTCGTCTCTCTCTCTCTCTCTCTCTCTCTCTCTCTCTCTCTCTCTCTATCCATCTGCAATAATAATTTCCATTACGTTCGAATGCAAAGCCGAACAACGGCCCACCCAACGACCAATGGTACAACATCGAGTCCAATCCAATGAACGGAATCGTTAAGAGGAAAGTTGAATTTACCTCGGGTACGTTATTGTATTTAAATGACAATATCTGTAACGTTAAGGGGCTTGGATCATTTATCCTTTATAAATTATTGTGATTTATTTTAAATAAAGAAAGCGATACGAGGAATTGGCAACATTTTCCGTTAGCCATTGAGGGGCCTCCGGAATTATGGAGAACATTGGCTGGGTACAGTAACGATCCTCTCTATAGCTCATTGAACGAGTAATTAACATATTTTATGTACTTCAAGTCCACCTCGTGCCGTCACTGAAACGCGCAATCTTTATTGTTTTAGATTCAATAACGGACTGTGGTCAAGAGATAAAAGATCGAGCGATGAAAATGACAAAAAGTAATTCTCTACATTTACGCATTATTGTCTCTATTCTTCATGATATTTAAATATTATATTCAACAAATGTACTAAACCTCTATACGTATATGTGGTGTTGGCATAATCTAAGTGGATAATAAAAAGAACCGTTAGCAATATTTTCGTTGGCTTACTTATCTACCTACTTATCCACCTCCTCCACCTCCCTTAAAAATTAATCAATGGATCTAATTAATGGATCTTAATAAATACTTGAATGTTTTCTCGTATGCAGGATATTTTAATGGTAATTTTATTTGCACAGGTGAGTTAATCGGCTTCGATCAATTTTTATACGAGGATTAAAAACACAGACAGATACATACAGGCTTTATGTATTAATGAGTGGCAGTGGAGGTAAAGGGGAGGAGGATAAATAAATGAGGAGGGAGGAAGGAGAGGAGTTGGGACGCTGAGGTGAGAATAACAGATAAAATAGGAACAGTAAATTATCCTGGCGGTATTGGCTTAAACACGCCTAGTTTTACTAGCATAGATATACGACTTGACTGAGGGGTAGGATCAGAGGCGCCCGAGATTTAAATCTTTCGGCCTTCCCAACCGCATAATCATTCGACCGTCGAGCGCGCGAGGAGGGAGGAATTTACTAAGCCACGAAGGAAGATTGTGTACCGAGTCGAGTGTCCAGCCTATTCCTTTTATTTCCATGCAAGAGCTCGTGACTTCGAATCAAGAGTTCGAACCATCCACTTGAGCTTCGGCACTGTGAATCTCAGTAATAATCGCATTTGCAAATCCTACCTCCCAAGGAATTCCATTTTATTCGTCTTATCTTTTTATTTCAATCTTCCAATCTAAACTCATGATTATTTCCGCATTACGGTTGAGCTCGGACTTGCTAGCACAAGGCCTTCCTTACATCCTCGTTATTAAAATCTATATATCTTAAAGCATAAAAAGATATTTAAGCAAATTATAATGGTAAGTGTTATTGGGAATTAATGTATTTACCAACGAACGAGACTTAAGAAGGCTAAAAAGAATCCAACCCGTTCTTTAGAGGATCCTTGACGAAATCTACCTTACCGACGCTCGGAAGGAGTCTAAACTACTTACATTGGCTGCAGAGAACGATACCTTGCCGTCGGTAATAAGAGCTAAGAAGAATTTCGCGCCCCCATGGTTAGATGTCGCTAAATGTAATATCTCCGACAAGCTTTTATTATCGCTCCTCTGCCTCGTCCACGTCCACGTCCGCGTCCACGTCCACGTCCACGTCCACGTCCACGTCCACGTCCATGTCCACGTCCACGTCCACGTCCACGTCCATGTCCACGTCCTCGTCCTCGTCCTCGTCCTAACAATAAATTGTTGTAATTACAATAATGCCGGGTTTTACGGCTACGCCTTTGTATTTACGTCACCGCATCGGCAGCCAACCAGTAATTTTAATTCATTATACGAGAAACGAAGAGGCGTCTCCGATAGCCCCCCCCTCCCCTCACCGCCAATCCACTCGCTGATCCTGCCGCACTCTTCGCAATATCGCAAGATGCCCTGCTTGACGAAGATCATTTTAATTCCTCTAACGAAGCGTTTCCAATTTCATCGTCGCGCTTCTATTATACACTGTTTTTTTTTTTTTTTTTTTTTTTGAACCTTTTTTACCAACTCTCCGGTCACCTCCGTTCTCGTTTATCTCTCTCTCTCTCTCTCTCTCTCGCGCGCGCGCGCGCATTTATCGTTTATTGAATAACAATGCTCGATGCGGGTTACGACGAGAGAGCGGCGATGGCGATGGCGATGGCGATGGCGATGGCGATGGCGATGGTGACCGCGGGGGGTGGGAGGTGGGGAGAAAGCAGTAACTGCCGTGTATTTTTTACTGCGGATACTACAGATTACATCTTCATTTTTCCTTTGTCATTGCGCAATCAGATATTTCGCAACTCTGCGGATTCATAAGCTCGCGGATATGCAAAGTCCGATAATAATAATTGCCGAAGCCCTGGACAATGAAACCTTTTCGATAATAATAAATATAATTATTGTTTATAATGTCCCGCGGCTCTAAACTCTCACTTACTTACCGTATAACAGCTTATACAGCTTATACAGTACTTGGCTCTGGTAAACTGTGTACTAACGAGGGACGAGGGCCGTTACTTCGGCCCCAATCCATTTATCCGATATTTCCAGTTATTTTTATTTTTCATTTTTTTTCTTCCTTTGTATCTTTAACTTATTCCTACTCCGTGCGCAAATGACATTTTATCCGAACGTTTTCCTCCTTCGCACTCACTTTACGAAGACGTTTATAGAGCGACGCATTAGCTGCGATCAATTTAATTTATCATTACAAAAGCAATAGAAACTTTTTTATTCTAGTAAAGGCTCCTTATGGTGATGGAAATTAGACATAAAACTGCGGCTCAATTAATTACCTGTGAAATTTATTATTAATCCGAGTATCGAGAGCGATTTAAGATATAATGAAAAAGTTTTAAACTCACTTATACCGAGATCGAAGTTGTGATAATCGCGTTTGATGAATTATGTTAAAGGTACGGAACTAACTACTAATTATTATGCAGCTGTAATACCTCTGTACGCACTACCTGTCTGCACTAATTTATATTTATGAGAGTGTAAATTAATGAGACGAATAAAGTTTGAACCTTTTTGAGCCGCAAGTTACATTGTCCAATCGACACCTTCGATCAAAAATTCGATCAATCCGATGCCGAACAGTGCAATGAATTGAGTGTTAGTGCGACAGAGATAAATAGATAGATAGATAGATAGATAGATAGATAGAGAGAGAGAGAGAGAGAGAGAGAGAGAGAGAGAGAGAGAGAGAGATAATTCGTTGAAAGAGATTACACAAGTCCGAGGTAAGGAAAGCTGTCTGCGAAATGGTAAGAAAGCTCGTGATTTAGAAAAAAATATCTTGAATCCATCGAGTAGTTAATCGCTTAGTGGGTATTGTTGGGTAGGATGGGTGGTTGGGTGTACGGGGAGGGGAGCGGAGGCGGTCCGTTAGATATAAGGATTGGAAATGAAAACGCTTTCGGGTCGAGGAGGAAAAGCGGTAGCGTTAGAACGGATTGAATTTGTGAACGCGCTCGGTGTTTAAGCTTCTTCGCTATCCCTTCTCGCCCCCGACCCCCTCCCCCCACCACCACTCCAGGGCAATTAATTAACAAAGCCGCGGAAGGCGATGGTTAAAGTTTGAGAAACGACGACAAGCGCTTGGTATTAGTTCTCGGTAGTCGGAAAGGGTACCGGATCCAACATCGGACGCCTAGGGGACGGGTCGCGGGAGGGAGGGAGGGAGGGAGGGGCCAGATGAATGGGATCGACGGGAGTAGGGACCGTTGGCCGCCAGGGCCGGTTTCTCGAGAGAAAAGAAAGGAATCGGTATCGGTGTGGGTATCGTTGTGGGTATCGGCATCGGCATCGGCATCGGCATCGGCATCGGTATCGGTATCGGTATCGGTATCGGTATGAGGATCGGTACCGGTGGGTGGGGAGGGGAGCATTTCCACCTCAGGTGCTCTTAGGCTTAGGAAAAAGGCTTAAGGAAAGGAAGCCTTTTATAAGCGCGAAACCCGCGGCTTTCACTTCTGCAGAGACAAATTTTATAGAGACACTTAAGTCGGGCAGTTATCGAAATATTCTCCGTACAGATGGTATCTAAATTCCAAAGTCGGCGGGGCTTTGCATACTCGGGCCGCTCCGGCCTTATTCAGCTATTGCTCAAAGATCGCGATTCCGTGAAAGATCGTAAAGAAAAAAGGCCAGGAGGCCCCGAAAGATAATAAAAAGTCGTAATAAT
Organism: Ceratosolen fusciceps; assembly: GCA_018883505.1. Lineage (NCBI taxonomy): Eukaryota > Metazoa > Arthropoda > Insecta > Hymenoptera > Agaonidae > Ceratosolen > Ceratosolen fusciceps. Next base: position 13,901,870 of record RCIC01000002.1, on the reverse strand, counting down.
TATCGGGAGAAACGCTCCGAGAGACATTGGTAAGCGAATTTTTGCGCTTAGCCGGTGCCCGCTGCCCGCTCCCGACGCCGATTTTTCTTTTATTGCCAATACTTTGCACTCGCCGCGCGCTCCTAGCCACCCATTACATAATCTCGGGCCATTTTGCCATAGAGCTGAGCCGAGCCGAGCAGAGCCGAGCGGAGCCGCGGCTATTATGGGACCCGGACAATGCCAGATATGCGCATGCACGCGAGGAATTTCGCCTCCTGGCCAGGACCACGAGCGTTCAAATGACCAACCGCCCCTCCGCAACCTCCGCCGCCTCCGCCGTACCCCCGTCCCCCCAACCCCCCACCCGCAGCCCGGCCCGCTCTACCCGCTAAGCGCTATTGCCGACGCGATCCTCCGTCGAGCGGGAGAGAATTGCACCGGAGGAGCTTCGGGCATTATCCACGATAATGGTCAAAAAACCACATCGGGCCCATTAAATCCGTTGCCCCGGATCGATTCATTCGCCGGCTAATAGCTTTAATTATTCCAAATCCACGGGCCCGCTCGTTCTCCGTTTTGCAAATACGTATTAAACCTCCGGGGCGGAGGTAATTTTGCATTGCCCTGCGCTGCAATGGAACGCGCAACGCCGTCTACCATTAGGTGCATCTAATGCTCGGCCGATCTCTGTCGGCCCACACGCCTCTTAAACGCTGTTAAGTGCGATGCGACCTATTCCCCCGCCCCGTCCCCCAATCACCATTGCCGACCGGCGATTTAAAATTAAACGTCGGCTTTATTAATGAACACGAGCGGTTTCGCTGTAACGGCGACGATTCTTTAATTTCCGGGGGTGTGCGCACCCGTGTGTGTGTGTGTGTGTGTTTGTGTTTGTGTTTGTGTTTGGGCTGGAGGTGGAGGGCGGGGGGTAAGCTGCTCGGTCGAAAAGTTTCGAGGTGCGCGTCAACTCTTTTGTTTGGCCGTCGGTTGGTCGGCCGAGTGCGCTTACCCACCCCGTGGAGTATAGGTGGGTAAGGAGAGTTAAGGAGAGTCGAGGACGGCCGTAAGCTGGTGCACCTCGAGCTCCGAACGGAGGCGCGCGGTCGTTAAAATTTTCCAGGAACCATTTGCTCTGTCCCTTCGCCGCGCCTTGCCTCCTTCGGAACCGCGTGCGCCTCGTGTGCCGCAGGAGCTCGCCAATTATTATTCCTTTCACATCGCAGCCGCGCGCTCGACTTTCGTCCGCGAGCCCCCTTTAGCCCCCCCCCTCCCCACCGCCCCCACCCGCTCCCTACAACTCCCGCCAACTCCCGCCAGATACGTGTACACACACGTAGAACAGATGGGGGGTAAGGGGGGAGGGGCTCGCCCGCCCGCCCGCCCGCCCGGACGGCCGGCCGAGCCCCGGCGCAATTTTGAGAATTCACGGAAAATTCCGTGTCATAAAAGAGCCGAGAAACCTGCGGCTTTCCTCCGGGTAGCAATTTTACGGAAATCGCACGTAACGTAGCCGTTGCCGCTGCTACTGCTACCGCTCCTGCCGCTCCTGCCGCTCCTACTCGCTCTCGGGAACGAGCTCCGTGTCGCGTACGAGCCTTCATTTTTCTTTCGGCAAAGGCGTTGTCGCCAATGTTACGTAATCTGGCTCCCCGGGGCGGGGGAGGGCCGATATGCAAGGAGCTCGTCTCGTAGAGACGCGCTGCAATCGAAGCCGAGGCGCGAGAACGATGGATCGCGGTGGGGCCAAAGAGGTGGGTGGGTGGGTGGATGGGTGCGGAGGGGACCGCCGGGACAGATCGACACCTCCGAGCAAAAAATCCGATCCGACAAGTGCTTTCCCCACAGGTAAATGTCGGGAATGCCGAACGTCTCTATTCGAGGAATAGAAGTTCCCGCGGCGTCAAGACATCGGAGGCGCTCGAGGCTTTTCCATTATTTCCACTCGTAATAATAAATAATCGAAGCCTCCGCCGCCTCGATTATCGAATGTGTTTGGTAAGAGCCGCGGGCCGAGGGTCGTAAACTGTGTGTGCGCGCGTGTGTGTGAAGGGGGTTGGGGGGCTAGGCACGGGCGGTGGATCCCCCTACCCAACCCCACCCCCTGCAGCATCCCCACCGCCCAACCTCGCCACCTCCCCCGCCCCGCACAGACCCGACGTCCCACCACCCAACGGCTAAGGTAATTACCGAGGCTCGAAGCTTGGCCCTCGAAAACTTTGCTAAATTTAACACACTCGCACGTGCAATCCGTCCGAGAAAAAGGATAAATATGCGCAAAACACGTTATGTGTTGTTGTTCTTTTTTTTTTTCTTATTTCCTTTTTCTTTTTTCTCTTTACTAACAATTTGCTTGTAGCGGAGGAGAGGCTCGCCTCGCGCACATTTCCAGCGACCTTATTCCGGCGCTACAAAATAGGAAATTTCTTTAAAATTATAGCTCGCGTCCTTCGTACGTACGTACGTACGTACGTATATACGTTAGAAACTGCGCCTCACTTTCGCCAGAAATATTTTTCCAGAGATGCCTTTGATACGCGAATTCGCGATAAGCATTGACGCCGATTTCATCGATTTCCCATTCGTTTTCCCCGAACTCGTAAACGCCCTGCAATTACGCTCCTCCTCCTCCTCCTCCTCCTCCTCCTCCTCCAAACCCCTCCTCCTACCCCCTCCCCGTCCCCGTCAACCTCTCCCCACCCCGTTTAAAAGAGAAGAAAAGAAAAACGTGAAAAAAACGAAATACGTATCGTAATTATGAATGGGCATAGATCGATAAATTAATAAAAGCGCCTGATGCATCGGAGTCTCCTGCGTTCGAATGCACCGAGTCAAGTGATTCGCGTGACTGGATTGTTTAGCCTCGATAACCGTCGGGAACCGGTTAAAAAAAAAAAAAAAAAAAAAAAAAAAAAAAAAAAATTTCTTATTATTGCCTACGTTCTGCATAGAACTGCAGTGCGAAAGGGACGGATCAGAACGGTCGTGAAGAGTTAATGTATAATAAGGATAATTCGAATAATGGGGGAAACTCCGGAAAGCGATGGATTTATCGCGTCATCGGGACGATACTTGTGGTACAAGGAAGGTAGGACGGCGGTGGCTGTGGCTGTGGCTGTGGCTGTGGCTGTGGCGTACGAGATTATTTGGTTGGGTTGGTGGGAGAGGGGCGGGGGCGGGGGTCGGCGGCGGAGGGATGGGTAGGAAAAATTTCTAAGATAAATATGTGACAGGAGCATGAAGAATCGTGAGGATGGAAAGGCGTTAAATAAGTGCGGGGGAAGGGGAATGAGTCGAGTGGGATACCGGTAGTAGTTCGTCGACACAGTTTCGTGAAAACGGCCAAGGGCGATAAGAGCCGCCTGGTTGGAAGGGGAGAGACGGGGGCGCGGCGGAAGCGCGGAGCCACCGGTGCGTAGCGTCAACGTCGGATGGACGGACGACGGTTCTCTACTCGCTTTAATACGTATGAGTCGGGGCTTACTCGAGCGCGAGTAGATGAAAAGCTCGAGAGCCGTCGCGGAGGGAGGAGGGAGGGTGCCTCGAGAGGGGTGGCGCGGGCTACGGGTTCGCGTACGAGCTGAACGCGTAACGAGCGTACATAATCACGTAATGCGGTTATCATCATGCCAATTGCGTAAATATTTGAAGCAATTTGCGGCATGCGATGAATTTCTCTCTCTCTCTCTCTCTCTCTCTCTCTCTTTGTCTTTCTAACCGAGCGTAGTCCCACACCCCTGCAACGAGCCACAGGTACAACAGCCATAACGCGTTACCGATCGGCGCCGAATTGTTCTGGCCAAGCTGCTCGCGCTCGCAAGACCGAGTCAACTGCTTCCCCTTACTTACGTGTGTTTAATGACACACACACGCGGCTCCGGGCAATGCGATCAGTGAACACCGTGAAGCGTTTAATTCAACACGCGATAAGAGACAAAGAGCCGATCCGATTCGCTAAGAGCGTTTTACTCGACTCTTGTCGTCCCCTCCCCCCTCCTGAACCCTCCCACACAACCGCTCGCTGACAATACGGTAAACTGACGGTAAACCTTTTTCCGGCCGATTACGATCTTATTATCGAAGATAAAGATCATCGATCATCGAGAGATTGTTTCGTGGCCACGTGGCTCTCGTGGCTCTCGTGGCTCTCGTCGCAGGTACGACGCGAGAATCCATTTAAAGATCCGATGTACAACGATTCTTTCTTGGCTCCCGATCGAGCGGCTCGGGCATTCTGTCCCATTCCACATTCCATTTTCTCGTCCTACGAGATACGTTAAAGCGACGAGATAATCGACGATCGAGAATAGATAATTTTATGACTATTTAATAAGCAATGAAGCCGCAGCGATCTCCGTTCGTCGTTATGATAACATAGATCGCCCATTTTGCACAGTATAAACTATTTAATAAGTTGTAATAATTGCAACGGTTGTTGCGGTTATTGGGATTATTGGGGTTATTGGGGTTACTTAGTAATAAAAATAATGGCATATCTGATAGCTTATTTGTTATTTATTATAAGAATCTCAAGCCCCCGCTGAATTATATTTTTAATTAATGAGCCCGTAAATGCCCGTAAATGTCCGGAGTCGGGAATTTCTTATTTACCGACCGGAGTTCGCTGCTAAGGGTAAACGGGAATGTACTTAGCGAATTATTGGACCCGTGACAAAAGTACCTTTACACCCTTCACGTGTGACTCTGTTGCCTAATTAGATTGCGCGGCTCGATCGTATATCATTTGACGGCTGCGACTTAAAGCGCCATTCGCGTCGATGTCATTTTATATGTCTCGCGCTCTTCTATACTTTCTCATGGCTTGCACGAATAACCATCCTTTTGTTAATATACAATAACACGAGCCGCTATACCCTTAATGAATCGGAACGTTAATTACGTTCCGTAGCGGCGCGAAGAGCAACGAGGGCCGATATTCCAGTGCGACTGCGTGTCGGGAGATTGTGGCGACGGGGAGGAGGTCCTTAGGGACATAGGGCTTCACCGGCCGGGTCGAACCCTTGAAGGGCACGTAGCCCGCGTGACTCGTGCGCAACGCTCCGAACGCGTATTGTGTCCCGCGCCGTCCTTTCGTCCATTTGAGTCCTGTCGAAGGTATCGATGGCTCGTCATGTGGACAAACAATGAGCTCATTAGGGTGACTCGTCGAGTCTTTGTCGGCCGAGCGCGCAAAAGTCGAGCTCTAGCGGTTTACTTGGAGAGGAGCTCTGATCCTGAAATAATGGAGGTGGAAAGCACCGCGGATGACTTGCAGCTAAAAGAGAGAGAGAGAGAGAGAGAGAGACCCTCGGCCATTGGGTAGCGTGTGAAAAGTAGGTGTAAGAATAGGCGGCAGCGCGTCCTCCTGGACTTGGACGTAGCCCAGGACGTAGCCTAAGACGTAGCCCACGACCGAGCGGAGTCGCTTTGTCATGCCGGGTAATGATGGCGGAGGCGAGGCTGCTCCCCTCCGTCCTTCCCGCTCCGAGGTCTCTAAAAGAAAGAGCCAAGAGCCGGCCGACGCCGAGTGAGTCAAGGCAGGGGGGGGGAGGCTGCTACCGCGTCTTGGACCTTTTGATTTCGCGTCTCTGCCATTAGAGATGACGGCCGCCGAGACGTCGCCCGAGGTTACCGGGGTCCGATAAAATCGCTCACGGACCGCTGCAGCCGGGCAATTAATCGCTTCACGAAAAACGCAAATAAGTCCCGACGCACTCGCGTGACTCCTGCCGAGACAACCGAGACGCGCAAAGTATCCACCCCCCCCTCTCCACCACCCACCCACCCAAATCCACCCACTGACTCGCTTCATTCGTTTATAACTTTTTTCCTCCTACCTTGAACGCCTCTCTCTCTCTCTCTCTCTCTCTCTCTCTCTCTGTCTCTCTGACCTGAGCTCCCGGGAGTCCTCTTCCTCCAAGAATACGCGGTACGCTCGTCATCGTCGTCGTCGTCGTCGTCGTCGTCGTCGTCGTCGTCGTCGTTATTGTTATTCTTATTATCGATCGATCGATCGGTCGATCTATATGTTGAAGGCGCGGATCGGGGCTCTGCATTTTAAAGCCCGAAAGTCTGGATGGATAATGCAGAAAGTAAGACTTCTTTGAAATGTAACAGTCGACGAGTAGAGAACATTCGGCGGCGATTGATTGTTATTTATTACCGACCTTCTGCCGAGTCTGAAATTATTAGTCTCGGGAATAATGAAAAATTATAGCTCGAGCGTACGGGTTAGAAGGAGGACCGGATTTCTCTCGGAAATCGAGTGTCGGGATCAAAGGTCGAGGAGCGTTAATTAGAGCACGTGGATGCGGGTCAGTGGGGCAGGGGAGGGCTAGCGAAAATCCTGCAGGAGGGAAAGCGATAGCCGATAGCGATAACGATATAACGATAGAGGCCGGCACTCGAAGGGGGGTGGGTGGGTGGAAGGGGCTGTTTACATTCGCGGTATGGCGGCCAGTCATTAACACCTTCCCCGTGTTTACAGTTCATCGGTATTATACAATACGAAACTTACGGTGTAACTAATTTCTACGTTATGGCCCCGACCACGTGAAATGACGAGCGCGGCCTACACAACCTGTTGTACGCCTACACAAAAGCCCGTATCCGAAAAATCCATGTGTGATGCGGTAGGTAGGCACAAAGTTCGCATTACGCATGGCCCGTAGCACGTTTCTCTGACACTAAAAGACATAATTTTGGATTTACGCTCGACCCAAATCAATAAAACCAGACATTAACGAGGCCATCGAATTACTTTCAGTGCCGTGGCGAAAGAAACGACTCTCTCTCTCTCTCTCTCTCTCTCTCTCTCGTTCTCTGTCTTGTTCTCGAGAACACCCCTCGACCTACCCCCTACCCCCTCCCCCGCCCCAATAACCTCTCGGAGCCGACCGCGCACACTACTTTTTTCGTCCAAGTGAGTCCCGGCTCGTTCTGCCTAAAATGAAAGAGAACGAGGTAGAAAGGCGCCGCCACCGTCATCGCCACTACGTTGTTTCATCGGCCAACTCAACATTTGTGTACATTCGTTCGCGACCTTTATCACCAATAACCCCAATAACCTCCACTCCCAATCCTGCCTTCCCGGCCCCTCGGGCTCCCTCCCGACGCCTTTAATATAATCTATGCGCGATCCCGACAAGTAAGATCTGTCCGATAATCGGCTGCGAGTCTGCGGCTCGGAGACTACGTACTTCAACGTTCATCGTTGAAATTTCAACATCGATGTTAGGAGGGCTTCCGAGCTGGAGTCGCGGATCCCCAGACGAGTGTACAACTTAATACAAATAGGGCGATGCAGTCATCGGAGGCGTTGGCCGAAGGGAGGATTGATAATAATTTGTATTTAAAAAAGGCGGAAACGTCATTGGCCCCGAAGAGGGTTAGGATTGCGAAATAGGAAATGGAAGTGGAAGGAGAATTGATGGAGTAGATCCGAGTCGAAGGGGTATACTCCACTCTAAATCATCGGTTGCTGGAAGTACTTAAGGAGCGGCGGGGCTAGGCGTTAAATGAAATTAGCTTTGAGTTTGGTTAAGTTGAGCGGGTCGTTTAGCTGATCCTTCGGGTTATAAATTATTTTTCGGTGACTTGCGAGAAATGAAAGAGAGATAGATCCTTCGAGATCCGTATCGCGACCGGTAAATTTTCAGCCCGATACGCATTAAACAGTTCCCTCTAACCTTTGACACTTTATTAATAGATAAGAATTTATCTTACAACGATATCATTATTGCCGATCTTTACCTTAATTTCTCGCTTAATTATTCCAGTTTACCTTTCGTGAGCCCGGCCCGAGTATTAATCTACTTTTAATAGCCAGTTTTATAATACATCCTTACATCGTGTTCGATATTTGCTTTATAATACGAGGAATCGGCGTCACGCCAACCCTTCCAGCCATGTCTTGTAAATTAACAACAACAACAACGACGACGACGATGACGAGGACAGCGACGGTAGAGAGTTTTATAGTAAATAGCCAAATCCCGAATGAAATTGTTCTCTCGCTGTAAAGAGCAATGCCGATGGGCAATGATTTATCCAGACGCCGAATAAATACCGAAGCCCCTCGGGGCCATAAATTCACGCGGCACAATGAATTATATATAGGAAAATGGAGCGGTACCGGTAAAATTGACAATGACATCGATACGGATACGATATGGGACCGTTAAGAGAACAGTCGGCTAATAAATCTCGACCGGAGATAGGGTTAGAGGGGGTGTGCGGGCGTGAAAAATGAAAATCCTCCGAGGCGTGAAATTCCAGGATGAGGTATTAACGTGCTCGTTGGAGTAGCTTTCTGACGCAAGAGCAAAGGATTAACGAACTGCTGAAGCTGGAAGAGGATTTTCATTTTCGTTACGTATACGTGTACTTAGGCGGTACTTCGCCACCAGAGGGCCGGGGGGGGGGAAAGGGAATAAAAGCCGTTTCACCTCCGCGCGCCCCTCCGTCGCACCATAATTCACACTACGTCGGACGTGCGTGGGTGGATGAGGGTGGATGAGGGTGGGGAGAGAGACGGGTGAAAAGGTTCGGCGCCTGGCGCTCGGCACGTCGTCCCGGATGAAAGGGTAGAGATTTCGAATTTTGAAGAAAAAGGGCCCGTGGGACGGGATGCGGGGAGTGGCGAGGAGTGGAGTGGATAGGAGAGGAGGGAGAGAGCGAATACCCTCGGTAGAAGCGTGAAAATTTCATCTTCGGTATTAGCCCATTGGTATTAGTAGTTCTCCCATCCTACAATTACTCAAGGGCTGTTATTATTATTCATTTCCTCGATGCTCTAAATTATTTAATACAAAGTGTCGATGAACTTTGAGTCGCTCGGTGACTTTCACTTTTCTTCCTTCTTTTCCATTCTCTCGGCGATTCCTCGAATCCATGGAAAACCCAATGGAAAAGACAAGGCGCCGGCTATTACACGCCGTGTATATATACATATACATATATATATATATATAATGAGAATAAAGAGATGAATAAACGAATAATGAAAGGCCATTCATTATTCGACGATGCGAATTCCCGACAAGAATTCCTCGTACTTTATTTGTATGGTAATGTTCACACTTTGCGATCGATAAAAGGATCGATAAAAATATCGATAAAAAGGATCGATAAATCTGAAGAGGGAATATAAAATCCGGTAAATTATGTAGGACATTCGAATGCGATAATAAGGTTCCGTGGCTTAATTATGTCTTCAAGCTTTACCGTATTTCCGAAGAAATCTGCCAAAAAATCAACATTCTCTGGCAATTTTTTAAATATTACAGCACGCAGTACACTCCCAACGCCTTATACTTTTCTAAAAACGATCAAATAATTTCTCCTCTCGAAGGATGATGTTTTTATTCGTGGAACTATTGTACGGCGTGGTGCGTTAGGGCTCTAAAATAAGGTAAAAGATGAGAGAAGGAAACGAAGAGGGAGAAGAAGAAGAAGTGGAAGTAGAAGTAGAAGTAGAAGTAGAAGTAGAAGGAGAAGGAGAAGGAGAAGGCAAGGTAAGGAACGAGCGAGAGAGATGGAGGGAGATGGAGGGAGATATACGAAACGAGACGTTCGAACTCGGATTTATATTGCCGCGCGGATCTTCGAGAGGTCGGAAGTAATTATAAGCCCAACTCTTTAAATATTCTGTCGGTGAGATGCGGAGAGAGAGAGAGAGAGAGAGGGAGAGAGAGGGAGAGAGAGGGAGGGAGGCTCCGGTCTTTGTTTTCGCCGGTATACGCCGACTTGTTTCACAAACGAGACTAGGAGAACGAAAACTACAAAGGTCCAGCACCGCGCTCATCCTCCTTTTATATAACCTCTCCGACCCTCTTCTGACCTCCTATATCGCATTCGCAGTAGAAGAAAGTAGGAAACTAGCCGACACACGCGCACCCCACACCCCAATAACCCCAATAACCCTCCCGCCGTCCCATCACTCGCCGCCGATCGCTCGTTTTTTTTTTTTTTTTTTTTTTTTTTTTTTTGCATTAAAGGCACATTTGCGTGGCTTTATTGGGTGCTAAAGCCATTCGAGCGCGGCCGTATCCTAAGCCCATCCGTCGCGAGTGAACGAGAGCCGGGAGATCGTCTAATCTCGTCCCCCGCGGATCGGCTTCCCCCCTCCCCCCACCTCCCCTCCATCCCGCACCGGGTTCAAGGCCGCTCGTTAGGCCGACTTGCACGGCCTCGTCCTCGGCCACAACTTAGTTTATTGAATGGCCCCGGCTCTATACGCTTTAATCCCGTTTTACGGAGTTCGAGTGAGAATTTCTCGTGCCGAACGGCTCGCCGTGTTTACCGAAGATGCTTTACAATATGGATTCGGCAACGCCTCGGCACGCGACAATCATTACTTTCCTCCCTCCTCCCTCCCAACGCCCTTTACATTCTTACCTTCCTTCCTTCCTTCCTTCCTTCCTTCCTTCCTTTACATTCGCCCCTCCTTTACCTTTACTCTCCGCCCGACCTTTTCTCTCTTTTAATACGCTGACTCCTGACTCTGCCTGCCGATCTCAAACTTCTTCATCTCGGCTTTTCGCGCTTTTTTATCTTTCTAAACCCCAATAAACTCCGCCAGCGCCACTATCCTCAATGATTATCTCCCGTTGCCGTTCTTTATTTGCGCAAGCAAGATTGGATTTTAATTAAACAAGAATTGATGGGAAATCTACCCGTACCAAGGCTATTATTACGGCTCTTTTATTAATAAAAAAAAAAAACTCTTTATTGTTCAAAAGCGTAATGAAGCAATTGCGCCAATGAGTACGTACACGTACACACGCACACGTACACACACACACACACACACACATATTTTTTTTTTAATTAGTCACGCGCCACTCTGCTATCTTCACATGTAAAAATTCTATATTTTCGTACACCCACGCAGCGTCCATGACTTCAAAATTATATTTTAATTTTATGTCCACACGTAATCTCGGATCAGCGCATAAAAGATACTATTATTCTTAATTTGTTAATATACAGGTAGATAGGTAGATAGGTAGATAGGTAGATAGGTAGGTAGTTGGGTAGGTAGGTGGGTGGGTAGGTAGGTGGGTGGGTGGATGGGTGGGCGAAGTGCGTGAGTTATACGAGAACGTATTAAAAATTGAAAATATAAACAGTATTGTAGAATGAATTATTTTTTTAAAGATTTTTCAGCAAAACTTGTAATGAAGCGGTACAGATAATTAATACTTTGGATAGTAAACGAAATAATGTAAAAGTATGCTAAATGCTCATGCAGTTCAACATTAAACGATAATATGTATTTTCCAATCTAATTCATAGCAATCTCGTAAAATAGTTTCGAAAAGTTAGAAAAAGACTTGCGAGACGTAGCTTATAATTTTATATTTAATTATTGAAGCAAGCGCCGATATACTACTGCCCCGTATTGTAATTATTAGAAAAACTTACATCGTGCAGAAGTAAACGAGGTTATTACGTATGTGATATAAAGGCATTATAAGGAGGTTATAACATCATTTATCTAAATCAATCTGGTTTTTATATCTTACGACGAATCAATGATATTTTAGTTAAATGATAAATTATAGGTTAGGAAATAGCCCGCAACTACAATTCAATAGAGTTCATCTTAAATTTAAGAAAATATATTATTTATAATACCGGTAAACGGTGACCAAGAGTTCGTCGTGAATCAAAAATACTTTATGCGGAATAGCAAATACCATTTAATTGAAAAGTAAAAACATATATATTTAATTTCTTTAATTCCATGCCTACTCGCACGTGGAATTCACTTACCGTTTATTTACTGTTATTGATCAAATAATTCGTTATGCGCCGTGAGATAACAAAGTAAAACAAAAAATAAATAAATAAATAAATAAATAAATTGGAGGCACTGACCTTGTTGTTAATTTTGATAGTACCATCGTATGGTAAATTTCAGTAGCTAAGCGTCCAAGTATTATTTCAAAGCTTTGGCTCGCAACGTTTCGTGGTGTTAGAATTCCTCGTTTCTGGTAAATCTAAGAGGAGGATTTCGCGTCTTAGCTAAAGAAATTAATAGTAGAAAACGTGAAGATGGAAGATGAGTGATTTGTAGACGAAGCCGGAACGCCCATAAATCTGGCGATCGATAGCCCTTCGATATTTTGATGGCCTTCGACGAGAAATTATTAGGCTGTAATCATCAAAATCCTTTCTCTATACGCGCGTATCTCTGTGTGTCTACACACACACACACACACACACACACATATATATATATATATATACATATATGTACGTACGTATTTCAAGAAGGCAGAGATCCGATGAGCTAGATTTTGGAGAAAAATGTTCATCTGCCCTTTGATTCCTTTTTCTCCTTCCTTTTGCTTTTGCTTTTACAAGGTAGAAGAACATTTGTATGCACTATCGTCAAATTCTAGCGAAAATCGATAAAAAAAAAGAAGAAAAAAAGAAAAAAAAGAACCAATCGATACGTGTTTCGAAAGCACATGCAGTAAAAGAACAATAGATTTTCAGGTAATCAGCCCAAGTTGCTGAAAATTCAATTAGACTGTTATTGTTATAACCAAGGTATGAGTTGCTGTTAGTGCTGCTACTGCTGCTGCTGCTGCTGCTGCTGCTGCCGCTTCTTGCACCAGAAATAACGTATTTTCTGTGTAAAAAAACACAGGTCATTATTATGTATGGAATGTATTAATATTTCAATGGAATGGGAATTGATAAAACAATGGTAAGAATGGTTAGGTAGGATTTTTTTTCTTATATACCGCAGTTGGACAGCCTAGTTTCCAAATATCTCGAGCTTCACACATGCGACGAGGCGCGCCTACACGTATTAATACAAATGCGTATATATTTGTTTGCAATTGATAAGGTAATGAGGCAAGTTTGAACCATCCGACAATTGGATCTGCGATTGTACGAAAGAAGGAAGCGGAGGAAAAAAATATTGCGTATATAGCTGGATAAATCGCATGCTAGAGACATTGAATTACAGTGATCCAACTCTGTGTATCGCGTGCCTCTCCCGCCTGAAATACGAGGGCGTGCTAGATAGAAAAGAATTTGCGGATTTTTTTCGTGCTTAGTGTGATTTCGTCAATGAGCCGACAAGCCTATAAACTTACTCCCACATTACGTAAAATATAATGTAATATAATATAATATAATATAATATAATATAATATAATATAATATAATATAATATAATGTAATATAATATAATATAATATAATATAATATATATAATGTAATATAATATAATATAATATAATAATATAATATAATATAATATAATATAATGTAATGTAATATAATGGAGTGAAGAAATACAATGATTATTACGTCTAGCGTTTGGTAAATGTAATTTTTCCTAATACGGCTCATACGATGAAGCATTATGAAGCAATCAAAGCTTACCAACTCAATGCTACAGCATTCGTATGCGTTTATATTTATTCCAACGAATTTATTACTATTCGCCGACTCAAACTCGTATTTGTTTTATATCGACACGCGCATCGAGTCTATTAATTATTAAATGATGAATTGATCGAAACAAGTTATTAGGAACGGGATTCGGCCTAAATTAAAAAAAATAAAATATATACATATATATATATATATATATACTACGCTTACCAGTGCAAAATGTTCGATTGATGCTACCTTATCTCAAGCTGCGTTGCTCGCATTAATTCAGATTAGCAGCTATTAGCTTTTAGTAGCTATTAGTGGCATTATAAATTTATTAACGATGTTCTTATTCGTACTGTTGCTCCAAATGCTGGAATCCGTGTTCTTGCGCGAGTCTTGCGCGAGTCTTTTTTACGCGTATGAGTATGCGCAAGCTTTATTCTTGTAAACATAAAATGCTGAAAAAGAACAAATAATCTATAAAGAAAAGGGGAGATTCGAGCGGCTCTCTCGGTCTGCTGGTGTCTGTTGGTGTCTGCTGGTGTGTACGTGTAGGTGGGTGGATGCGATTTGACGGTACATCAATATTTAAGCTGCGCAGTTGAAATGTTATGTGAAGAAACGTTGGAATATTGAAAAATACAAGCTCGTAGCGCATAAGCGATTGTAAAGCGATACATTACATTAAGGGCAATAAGCATTTACGCATCGGTCGTAAGCATTAATTCAGAACGAGCGTGAAACATTGAAAGCAGGAGAGATATTTTAAGTTTAAAGTCGTAAAAGGGTCGATCTCTATGCACGCCGGCTATAGATATACATTAATCGTTAAAAGCTGGAAGGAGTCCTTGCAGTCGTTCCCTCCGAGTATACCTTAACAATAATAAAATATATGCAGATATCCCTGCCTCGGCTGCCCTCAACTCACCTCACCTCACCTTCCCGCCCCGCCCACCGTCACCACCACCACCACCACCACCACCACCAACAACACCAGCACCACCAGCACCACCAGCACCACCAATACCACCGAGACCACCGACACCATTGCGTTTCTTTCGTTTCTTTGCCGGCTCTCGACCTCCTCCTCCGCCTCCCTTTATCCGCCTGCTCCTTCCTCGTCGTACGTGCGGGGCTATTCTGAAATCCAGGACACGCGAGCCTCGCGGGAAATTCCTGGCTCTAGTCAGACTTCGTGCAACCGCCCCTTTCTGCTTCTCAGTATATAAACCAAAAAGGGAAAGAGAGTTCGTGCGAGAGAGAGAGAGAGAGAGAGAGAGCGCGAGAGGGGGGGGGAGAACTCGTAGAAGCATTGGCAGGCACATCAAGAGTAGCAGCTACGGCAACAACAGCAGCAGCAACAGCAGCAACGGCAGCAGCAACAGCAGCAACAGCAGCAGCAGTAACAGGAACGTCGACTCTGTGGCCGCCCGAGGGAAAAAGTTGTTTTTCTCCACTCTTCCATCTCTCGATTCAACGTTCTTTTTCATTCTCTTCTCTTTATCTGGTTCTGGTTTGGCCACCGTCTTTTACTCGCTCGTCTCTTCCTCGCTCTGCCCATCGTCCCAGAAGGATTTTCGAGGAGCCTTGGGGGCAGCAGCGCACGGCAGCGGGCCACGGACCAAGAAGATGGAGCCGCGAGCGGGCAGGGGCAAGAGGAAGTCGAGGACGGCGACGAGGACGTCGACGGGGCGAAGGGGATCGACAGAAGGATGAGGAGGATGAGCAAGCGGGGAGAGAGAGAGAGAGAGAGAGAGAGAGAGAGAGAGAGAGAGAAGAGACGGGGGAGAGTAAAACGCGCCGGGTTAGACGCTGGCGCCGCGCGCGGCAGCCTTCAAAGGGACCCGTCCGTACGCCCATCTGTCTCCGCTCCGCCCCCACACGAAATGCCGAGAGAGTGTGCGCGCGTGTGCGTGCCCGTACGCAGAGTCGAATAGAGCACAGCACGCACCGAGCAGCCGCGAGATCGTGCACCTCGTGCCTGATCGTGCGGGAGGATGAGAAAGCCTCGGCCGCGTCGATATCGAGAGAGCGACAGAGAGAGAGAGAGAGAGAGAGAGAGAGAGAGAGAGAGAATGCGTGAGGAATAGTTACGATAGTTGGGGCGGCGGGGGAGGAAGGGACGGATGAGGTCGAGTCCTGTCAGGGGCTCGACTTCGACCCGGGAAAGTCGTACTTTTTAAAGACTCCTCTCTCTCTCTCTCTCTCTCTCTCTCTCTCTCTCTCTCGCCTCGCGCTAAACAGCTGCTGTTGACTTTAGAAGAATTTCGCGCCATCCGAGCCGATAGTAGGCCCGTCAATTTATTTCTCAAGTATCACCGAAACGCGCCCCCGATGCGCCCCCGATGCGAGGAGTGATTAAGCCGGCATTGTTAGGACATCGGTTGAGCTTTCTCTTCGAGCTTTATATGCAAAACGTCCCTCCTCTATGATTATATTTCAGAGGCTATAGCGAGCACGGCATTCGTTTGGTCAACTCGAGGCTAATGGCTCTGGATCCCGAGATCACGAGACCTCGAGATTCGTTGTCTAAAACTTGTTACTGTTGCAACTGTTGTAACTGTTGTAACTGTTGTAACTGATGTAACAGTATTCCTCGGCGCTGTTATTTACCTATTAATATTAGACTCTGCGTCAAAGGAAGCACCTTGCCCTGTCAAAATCATACAATTTAAGGATAATAGAGCGAGTCTCGTGAGGCCCGCGTGAGATCTCGCATCGGCTTTTACGAGCCAAAGAGGAGGAGAAGCCAAGAGAGAGAGAGAAAGAGAGAGAGAGAGAGACAGAGAGAGACAGAGAGAGAGACAGAGAGACAGAGAGAGAGAGAGAGAGAGAGAGAGAGAGAAATTAGGATCGAGAGGATTACCATTAAATCTTTTAAAGTACGACTTGTAAAGTAAAGTAAGCTACGGATTATTCGGGAGTGATTCGTACTGGGAGGGAGGGAAAGGTTCTGAATAAATATAAATTTTCATAAGTTATTGGGGTTTTTCAAGGGTTTGGGGGTTGGGGGGGAGGAGAAAGATAGTTCTGGCTAGTTTTTCGCGAAGCCCGACTCTAACGACATAAGTTACGACAACAGTAATAATCAGAATGATTAATAATAAGTAATAATAATGAGAGTAACGATGATGAGGTCGAAGTAGGGGGTTATTTGGCTTATCGGGGTAAATAATAGATAGTAGATAAGGGCATTAAATCGCAGGTCATAGGATTGAGCGTGCGATCGGGAAAGGACAAGAGGCGAGCGAGTAAACGGCTCGGCTCGTATAATTAATAGATTTTTAAGTGGTCAATTAAGAGCATAAAATCACTCGGCGCGACAGTGGGCGCCTGCCGGGCCCAAAAGATCAGAGGGCCCGCCAAAGAGGCGCGAGGAGCCATTGAAATCTTGCAAAATCATCGATGCTACCGTGAGGACGCGGGGCTTTATAAAACGCCGGTTGATTGCTCGACACCGCCGAGAGCTGCGAGTCATCCTCGCAGACGGTGTCAGCCCCTCACCCGTACCCCCTAGAGACCCCTAGGATCCTTACTTACGGCTCACTCGGTTCCGCGCTCGCGTACACTCGCGAGCTGCTGTCGGATAGGCGCCGGTTGACTAATGACGAGCCGGCGGGGGAGGGGATTGGGATGGACGGTTGGCGATGCGGGGGTATGGGGGTATGGGGGGCGGGGAGGAGGGGTCGGAACGCCTCGGACGGGAAAAGGGTCGAGGAGGGCCGTGCTTCGGAAACGGAAGATGAATGTAAGCTGCCGGGATCAGCGACGTGGCGCCCCGCCAACTGCAGTCATGCACTTTGTAAACGGCCGTGACGAATATTCACGTGGCCCTGCCGTGAGAAATGATCGTAGCCCACGGATGCCAGAGTGACGCGAGATCTTTTCGGTCCTCCCTCTGCCTCTGCCTCTGCCTCCACCCCTTCAACCGACCGGCCACCTACGAACGTCGGCTCTCTTCTTTATTCGATCCCTGTGTACTGCCGCTCCCATTTTCTAATCCAGCGACGGCGTTCCCCCCCCCTCCGCCCGTCAACGTAGCAGAACGAGTGAGCGAGTAACGGAGCGGGGTTTTTACGTGGCGCTTACGATATTCACCTTCGATCCGACGACGTTGCTATAAGTGCGCCTGATTACCCCTATTCGCTCTGCCGAGTCGTTACTGAAAGTGTGTTAACCCATCATCCACCTGTCCATCCTAGGTCGGATGGTAAGAGGGGGCTGGGGCGAGCGACGACGACGACGACGACGACGACTCTTCGCGATTATTTCCGCATGTATAATCCACGAGAATGACTGGAAGAGCAGCATCGCCACGATTATGCAATAATTCGTAGCGGCAAGTAGGATAAGCAGGTCGTTTTATGAAAAATTCATAGGACGACGAGCCGAGCCGAGCCGAGCCGAGCCGAGCCAGTTGAGTCGGCTCTCATTAGACGCTGGACGCCGGACGCCGGACACCGGACTCGTAAGGCCGCTCTCAGCTTCGATTTATAACTTCATAAAACAGTACCTACGTCTTTTTAATTAAAACTTTATTATACGAGGAGGGATAATACATTGACATCGAGCCGGACATCCCCGGGACGATGTTGATGGCAGCCAGGTACCCGTGTACCTGGAAACTCGACTTACTGAAACAAGAGGGTCTGAAAAGCTGTTTACATCCCCGGCCCCCACCCCACCAATACGCCTTTTTCTTCTTCTCTCATTTATACACGTGTGCGTATGCGCGCGTAGAGACGTGTAACTGCAAATGGCTTTAGCATAAGGAGGATCGTTAGGGAGGATTAATTTTATCGGAGAGTCGGAACTAATTGGCCCGGACTGCTAACTCGCTAACACTCGACTAATGATCGTCAGCAGTCATCACCCACCACCGCCGCCGCCGCCGCCACCATCAACTACACAAGGAGATGAAAAACACGTTATGCCCTAAACACATAGAGGGATATCTGACCCGTGACTCTCGCGCACACATGATCACAGGACTGTCGGAGCCGCTTCTGTGACCTTCCCCGGCGACCTTCACAACCCTACCTTTCTTCGTTATGCTCCGTCTTCATATCCTCTTCTCTCGGCCTCTCCCCCCTACCACCTCCCTCCCCCTCCTCCACTGCCCGCCACCCCGCCGCCCCGGACGCCGACGCCGACGCCGTGTCCCTCCCTCCTTGCAGCTACAGCTTCCTTCTTCTCTACCTAATCAATTTATCCGTTTCTTACGTGCTCATCGCGGATCCTCTATTTAACTTTACCCTTGAGCTACCGCTACTCGATGATAAGAATCCACCCGAGACGTATTTTTTCCGTCCTCGGGTCACCCCCGTCGTCCCTCCGTAGCCTCAGGAAGCCTAGAATTGCGCCAGGCGAGCGTCATTAAGCTTAAGGGCTCCATTGAGCTTCGGATCGAGATAAAGTCGAGTTTTTTTCGATCTTCTAGGTAAATAGTCGGCAACGTAGGCCTTTCTGTGACCGTCACTCAAGAGTCAATCGAGAGTCGCTCCAGAGTCGCCCGAGAGTTCGCGATTAAAAAGCATAGAAAAACACAAGGAGAAGGTGGTAAAAAATAAAAAAAAAAATAAAAAAAAAAAAAAATAAGGAGGTAAGAAATTCGAATGGAATTGCATGGTCGAGCGTTAAGGGTTTTTCTAAGATTTTTCAGGTCCATTTCAATGAAGAGAGAAAAAATGCTCGGGTTAATCAGTATTTTATGAGGCATTTTATCCTTTAAATAC
Organism: Ceratosolen fusciceps; assembly: GCA_018883505.1. Lineage (NCBI taxonomy): Eukaryota > Metazoa > Arthropoda > Insecta > Hymenoptera > Agaonidae > Ceratosolen > Ceratosolen fusciceps. Next base: position 13,882,749 of record RCIC01000002.1, on the reverse strand, counting down.
TATAATTATGGCCTTACTGTTCATTATTCGTTTAATTTTAGACCTAATTTTATGGTTTCCTTTCAAAACGAGCTATACACACTTTTCAGCTTATACGCTGAATTCCCCGCGAGCAAAGAGAGTCGAAACAAAGCAAATATTATTGCAAAAGCGCAGTTTTGCGAAAGACTTGTGAGGAGAATGTGATTTTGCCGAGTCGCGGCCTATTGAAAGGAGGCCATTGCGTAACAATAAAGAGTATATAAGATCGGAAGAGGAAGATGAAGGCGGTGGAGAAGAAGTAGAAGAAGGTGATGAAGGAGAGGTGGATGGGGGGGAGGGAAGGCGGCGGACGGAAGGGACGCGTAAACGTACACGTGCGCGAGCGCATATCCTTCCTCGACGAGGGTGGCGCGATTAAGTTCCGAGGCCAATAAAAGGTGGATCGTGTGGAAAGGCCGAGGCGCCAGGAGAAGATCACCGGAGAGAAGGGAAGGATTTTTATTGGATCGGCGCGAGCGGCTCAGCCGAGACCCGAATAACTCCTAGAAATCCCTGGGGCGAGCGACGGCGGCGTCGGCGACTAGACCAGAGCGCAGGGGCCAATTATATCCAGTTACGACTCTGGGGGCACCCTGTCCGAGGCCCCTGTTAGAAGAGACAGACCCCGGCCGGGACGGGAGGGATCGGGGTGGTCGGGGAGGTCGGAAGGAGGGGGGGGGGGATTAACCCCCTCGGCTTTTGCCCCTTTTTCAACGCGTCGACTGCTCAGCCACCACCACCGGTGCTGCGTCCTTTCCTCCGCCCCTCCCCTCCCCGCCCTCCCTCCCTCCCTCTCATACACAGTCCATTCGTCTCGTCATCCTCAGCGGTGGCGCGCATTCCTCTCTCCCATTCGACACGATGTGCCAAAGTTTTCGTACACTCATTCGTCATCCCGTTCCATTCTTTTCTTCCTTTTCTCTGTCCGTTTGGGCTCGGCGGGACAGAATTTCCCTGACTCGCGTTCAGCCTCCGCGTCTCAGGCGATCCATTTACTTCGTAACACCCACACCGGCAAGATCTGCTCGAGAAGACGAAAAAACGCATTGTTTGTGCAACTATGCACTTAAGTGTGTGTATACACACGAACGGAGGCGCGTACGCGTATGTTCCTACTCAACTTCTCAACTCATTCTTAAAAGCATGATGTATACTTCCTTTGGGCAGAGCTACGACTATAATAAAAGAGATTATATTTTTGTATTGCGATGTAACTGTAGAAGCGTAATATCACGTGCTGAATTTCAAATAAATGAAAATTATAAGGTAAAGTCGGCACAATAAGGGGATGAAAGTCACAAGTAACATTTTTACCGCAAGTCTTCTAAAAATATCAAATACCCATTCGTCGGTTATATTCCTCTAAGGTTTTTAAAGTCCCGTATGATCGATATATGATTTCCTACGCGTTTGGATCTTAAATGACCGTTCGAGTTGACCTGCGCGCACCGTAGGGACATTCGATTCTAACTAATTAATCAATACATTAGATAAATATTGTACGAAGTGATCGAGTCGAGGATTCACCGACAATCCGCACATAATGAATCGATCGGTTGAGCAGTTTCTTTTTTTTCTTTTTTTTTTTCAAATAAAAAACGTAAAAAGAGCACAGATGTATCTAGCGCATAAAGGAAAAACCGCATCGATCCGTTGATCCACGGGCAAGCCTGATCCATGATCCGCGTTTCAGGAACAAGCCTAAAAAATCACCATCCCCCCCTCTCCCCACTCCCATTAACGGTTGCAATTATTCGTTAAAAAAAAAAAAAACTTAATTGAAAAGCAGCCAGCGAAGTTACGAAGCGCCGGACTGTAAGCTCGCTCCTCTGTGCGGGGGGCGGCGCGCGCGCGCGCATGTCACCCCTTACGAAGTCGAGCTCACGCACACGCGGCCGCGCTAATAAAAAAATGCCTATTATTACGCGTGGCGTTCCCATCGCGCGTACGCCACCTATCATTGATATACTTTTTCCAGGGCGGGAGGCGCGGGATGATATGCCGAGCGGGGGCCAACCCTCCAGGTTAATGCCGTGTGCGCACACACACGGAGCAGCTCACACAACTCCCTCATATAATAATAATGAAGCTAGAGGAGCTATTGAGGCGGGCTTTCTTCGCACACGTATGCGCGTACACGAGTATCGGGGACGTACAGCGGTCGGGACTGGTGGTAAGCCCAGTCGGACGAACGGGCGGACGAACGGACGGACGAACGGACGAGCGGACGGACGGACAGACGGACAGTCCGATTGTGAGATAGAACGAGAGCGCGGAGGGTGTGAGGGAGGGAGAGTCCGTCAACGCTGACGACGCGGAAGAGCAGCCTCGTCACGCAAGGAACTCGGCCAGCTGACGTTGCCCCCCGACGTCGTCCTCTTCCCTCCTGTGCCCGAGAGCTTCTCTTTCTCCCCCTATTTCTCCGCCTCCCCGCCCCCGTAGTCCTAGCCGGTGCGTGAGCGCGCGCGCGCGCCACAGAGAATCCGTGGGGCTGCCCTTGGTGCGTTACGGAAAAAAATTAACGGGGACTAGCGGTGCTTGGACGACGACTCCTGATGCCAGAGACTTTGTCTTTCTTGTTTATTTATTGTTCTTTCCCGGGGAAGCCGACTAACTTTTCCGTTCCCGCGTATTTTCGCAACTGCGCCGCTCCTCTTTAGCTCCCAAGAACCCGATAAAAATTCTTACCCCTCCACACACGTACACCGCCAAAGTTTCATCCTCACCTCTTACGCAAGACCACCACCAGTCACATTCGTTCTTTTATTCATTTTCCTTTGCTTTTTTTTTTTTTTTTTTTTTTTTTTTTCTCCTTCAGCCTTTCAACTCTCCTTTTTCCCTTCTTGTTTTCACTTCTTTTCTTATTTTTTTTTGTTTTGTTTTCTTTTTTCTGTTTTTTTCGTTTTTTTCGTTTTTTTCGTTTTTTTTTGTTAACTTTAATGACCGACGAGGAGAAAAAGCGAAGCGTCTTCGTATTAAAAAGATGCTCGTTAGCTATTAAGTTGCTTATTACCCGCTACAGAATAGGTGGTTGTAGCTATTGATTATTGGTAAGAGTTAATGCATGCAAAACACTTTCTTCTGGATGTACATAAAACTAAAAATAATAATGAACGCGGGTCCCAATGATTTACATAAAGCCCACGTGAAAAAAGGACGTTTTTCAGTTACGCATACCGATGCACTCACCTATGTAACGGAGCTGCTCTTAATTATCCGAGCGCAAGGGCACCTTTTTCTACGAATAATTAGGACTTGACGGCTCAATAACACTTACACTGACCTTACCAAGCCTTCCATAGTCCATTAACAACTTTTCAAAAGCATAAAAAAGAGAGGCAAAAGAAATAAATAGAAGTAAAAAAAATAAATAAATAAAAAAAATCATTAGGTATCGATGCCCTTTAATCATTCTGGATGAAAAACTACCTAGACGGTCCATTGAAAATCTAAGGAATTTGATTGATATTACAAATAAAATACCCGCGCAGCTGTAAGGTAACGATAGACGCAATAGTAATAGTAGTTACAATGGCGCGTGATACGTTACCTACCTTATGAATGGACGGCCCCGCTCCTTCCTCCACCGCCCCCCCCCATGCCTGTCACTTTGAAGAAGGATCAAAAGGATTTGTAATATATTTCTTTTTGGTCAATCGAGAGTCGATATTCCCGCAGCATCGGCACCGACTGGACTCGACTCGAGAAGTTGCGGTGAAAAGCTCGATGAGCGCGGAGGTGGAAATTTCCAAAGGGTACTCCGTGTTTTTTAAATTTATCGTCAGCCGCTTTTATACCCAATAACCTTTCATGTATAATTACCAGCTGTTGATGCCTCTAGATCATCTAAGACGCCCAATTTTTATTTTTATCCGTCTATTATTAATGTATCTAATAAGCGTATCAAGCTGGATCCCCCTTAAATATCTCCAACTATCATCGACTCCAAGTGTAATAATAATAATTAAAGCGTAAGCGGATGATAAACTTTTTATGGGAATACGTTAAAGGGTCGACGTACACTTCGTACATCCCGAGGGATCGACAAGATTTTTTACTCCTCACTATAGATGGATCGGGAGAGGGAGAGAGAGAGGGAGAGGGAGAGGGAGAGGGGGAGAGAGAGAGAGAAACGGTGCACTGGGGGAAAGATCGGCAAAGAAAACGGCATGCCATTATTTCCCGTATTTAGCGATATATAATGGCACAGTGGCGGGGGAGGATGGGGGGAGAGGGGAAAATGAAGGAGCGCGGCGGTGTAAAAGGCCGGGAAAAAGGCCGGTAATCCTCCTCCTGCGCCTGTCAAAAAGCTGATGTACCGGGGCGGAAGGATGCGACCTCCTCGAGGGTGTGGCACGTCACCCGAGGTAAAAGTTTCTCCGTCTCGGTTAGGTACTCGCGGGATGAAAGGTCCCGGGGCATCGACGGATGTAGCCTCGGTCACTCGGCCGCCCGATTATTAGATGGCGCCTATTTTTCAAATAATATCTCACACGCACGTCGTTACGTCGCACCTTTTCGAACGAGAGCCCATTAAATTTTATTGCTATTCGGCCCCCTTTAATCCTACTTTTTTCTTCTTCTTCTTCTTCTTCTTCTTCTTTTTTCTTCTTTTTCCTACTTCCACCTTCCTTGTATTCGACAATCGGCCGATAGATATCATTTGATACAGCTTTGTTGCTGCGCCTCTCTCTCTCTCTCTCTCTCTCTCTCTCACACCCACTCGCAGTCCCCCTGCCGCCCTTGTTCCCCTGCCACGTCGACAAGCCAGGATCACCAATTCAAATTCGATTCTTACATTGACGCGCAGATAAGTGTACTTTGAGAGCCCGTGGGAGACTATTGAATCTCTCGCTCGTTGACCTTGTACTTCATTTCTTCGGCATTCCCTGCTTGCAGTCCCTGCGGTCCCTGCAATTCAGCACTATGACCTGCACCTTATTTAATGTTTCTTACGGCTTGTATCGGTATGTGCAGGGAAATAACGTGCGAGGCTCTGGCCGAAATCGAAATAGTAATTATTAGCCTAGCGTGGATTTTCTAAGGAAAATCCCGTGCATCGTGCCGGTGAAGAAAAAAACGATACGAAGACGAAGAAGAAGAGCCCCTAAATGATAATAATAAAAAAAAAACGAAAACAAAAAAAAATCCTGCATAATAATTTCGTATGAATAAGGAAGGCAGGCATTGTAGGAAGGAAGGAAGGAAGGAAGGAAGGTAGGAAGGTGATAAATATTTATGCTCCGATTTTATTTTAATATTAATATCTCGGCTTTTTCATTGCTTTGTGAAATATTAATGCCGAGCCGGAGACGTATCGAGGGAAGAATAATTCACGAATGGACAATGAGCGCAACTGCGTCTCGCGCTCCGATGTCCGATGTCGCGGCTCCCAGACATTCTTAAATATTGATAAAACCCGCTCGGGAAGACGGCAGCGGCGATAAACAGAGATCGTAAATATCGAAGGTGATCGGGCGTCCGAATAATCTACGAAGGGAAGATAAATACACGGGGAAGGCGGTAATTGGTAGGTCAGTATCCGTTGCCACATGATAAAATTAAATACAAAAATTATCAGCCGAGGAGCGCCGAGGCACTAAGGCCGAGAGACGTAAAGGGTAACGCACGTGTATGCGCGTAAGTACGTATTGAGGAGTAGAATGAGAATGGAACAGGAATAAATCTTACTCGGCCGTAATATGCGTATAGTGTACCTCGCGAATTGGACCCTAAATAAATAAATAAATAAATAAATAAATAAATAAATAAATAAATATATATGTATATATATATGTTCGCGTAGAGGTTTTTGGGGACGGGACTTCGGAAGGGGTTATTGGGGGTAATCGAGCTTACAGTGCGAATGACAGCGGCTTGATCGATCACGTCGATAGTCCGAGGGGCGAGGGAGTGGCGAGGGTGGGAGGGACGTATCTGACGTACGTGAGCTGGGGCAACGAGAGCGAGGGTGGCCATGCGAGGGAGGGAAGGAGAGGGGTTTGCAAATTGTCACGAAATGGCCGTGGATCCGGGGTAGCGGAGGGTCGGCGGGAGGGCCGAAAAGGCCGAGATCCATGCGGATGGGCACATGGAGCCGTGGATCGCGGGCGCAATAATAATAACGGGAGCCACGAGAGCCTCCTAAAGTTTTAATATTCCCTATGTGCGAGGTGGTCCCGCCTCGTCGGGTAAGCGCCCCTCCGCACTCGGCGGGACTTTCTCTCCTTTTGAATTCCTGCTAAACGCGTACACTGTCCCGCATTTCCCTCTCGCCTCCTTCTCCCTCCTCCCGCCATTTTTTTTTCTCCTTTTTGTTTTTTGGCTTTTTCGTTTTCGTTTTTTTTTCCTTCCCGTCCATTTCGCGTTCGTCGATTGCATCCCGGCGCAGACTCTAACGGTCGGCTCTTACCGCGGGCAACGCGAGTGCCTCGGAGCCCCGCGAGCGCCAGAGTGGGTGGGGTGGGGTGGGGTAGGCAGGCCGGCGAGACGCGTAAGGACGGTCGAGTGAGAGACACGTGGGGCGACGAGGGGGAGGTAGGTGAGGTAGGTAGGGTGGTGAGCGCCCGGAGCAGTGACAAGAGCGCCGAGCCGGCGATATAGCCCCGGATCATAATTTTCGTACTTTACTGCCGGGCAGTAAAACGCGCGCGCCGACCGGGGTGAATATGGGTGTGGGCGTCGCCGGCAAACATTGTATTTGACCGCGTTCTATACCGTATTACCGCGGCCGTCCAGCTCCCCACCGGTCTCCTCCGTCGCCCCTCCCGCCCCCGACGTCCCTGGCCGACTGTCGAGGAGCTCCGGGACGACCTCGGGGGGCCCGCGCGCCACGCCGCCCATGCGCCGCCGCCGCCGCCGCCGCCACCGTCGCCGCCACCACCGATGCCGCCGGCTCCTCGACAGTCAGCTTTTTTGCCGCACTGTATTTAGCGGGGCCCGGTGCCTGGGGGGGGGGGAGTGTTGGTGGTGATCGTGGTCGTGGTCGTGGTCGTGGTCGTGGTCATGGTGGGGTGGCAAGGAGGCTAGAGGAGACCGGCTCGCCTCCTTGCCACCCTGATTTGTCATCGCGCCTCCGGAGGGATTTAAAGCCGAGGCGCCGCTCGTTCCTCTACGAATATTGATTTTCGGCCGCTCGAGAGCTCGGCGGGGCTCGGATTGAGTATTGTCGGGCCACGGCGGGGATCCCGGTTCTCCTGGCGCTCCTCGGCTCTCTTCCTCCGCTCCCTCCCCCACACCCCCCCTCTCTCTCTCTCACTCTCTCACTCACTCTCTCTTCCGCAGTCTCGAATCCGATACGGAGACTTCTGATTGCGATTGTCTCGTCGTTAAGCCCTTCTCTATCGGCTTCGATTCACCCCTGCCCTTGCCACCACGAGTACGAGTGTGGCCGATCCTCGATAACGAGGTCCACCAATACAGAGAGAGAGAGAGAGAGAGAGAGGGAGAGAGGGAGAGAGAGAGAGAGAGAGAGAGATTTTGTAAATTTGGAATTTCAGCGCGGGAATTTACGAAACTAAGACCGAGACTGAGACTGTGTGTGCGAGAGAGGGAGAGGGGCGAGGGAGGGGACGGGGAATGCATTTACGGCGTTGTTTACCAATAAGCAGCCTCGCCTCGAGGGGCCAAGAAATCCTTCACCCATTGCCACAACTAAACTACATTCTGACTCCTTCGAGCTTGGGAAACGAACGAAATTCTTACACCCATGCATATCCAGAAATACAATTCCTCTTACTCTTCTTTTAAGCATATATTTTTATACATAAAACTCTTTGTACTTTGTCTCTTTTCTTCGGCCGCTCGCCTCGTTCAATTAGGAATGAGCAACGGCTCGAACGCTCCGAGAACAGCAACTGCTGAAGATTTCGACGAAAACAACCCTCCGGGTGCCAAGGACTCCCACTTTATGGCAAAATAACCTCCTCTACTTATACAGACTTGCGTTGAATAATAATAATAATAATAATAATAATAATAATAATAATAATAATAATAATAACAACAGCAACAACAATAACCCCAATAAGATTAACGGAGCCTTGTGGGGTTTGGAAAAAAGCTCACTCGAGAAATTCTGGTATCGCGGTAGCAGCAGCCCCTTTTCACGCTAACCCTTAATCCTGAGCTTTTAATTGAACGGTACTTTATACAGCACACAATGCTCTGGGTCCTCGATAGCCGGCATTTACTCTAATTACGTAATGCAACGTTGAGAAGCGGACTAGCGGTCAGAGCTAAGTTGGCCCACTGCTGCTTACTCTACCTCCCCCCACCCCCACCCCCACCGCAAGCCACCGCTCCCCACAACCCCCAACTCCCCCCCTCCCCTCATACGTACACAGTGCACGCGCGTGACTTTGACGCTCGTCTGGCGACATGCGTTTGCCGCACACATTCTTCAGCCGTACAATTAGAAAACTGTCCTTTTCGGTTATTCCAAGTAATCCACGATACCTTAGAAAAGTCCCTCCCCCCAACGTCCCCTCGCTCTTTTGTTTAGCTATTTCTATTTCTATGCTCAACTCGATGCTCAACTGCCGCTGTATTCGACTATTGATTATACCTTTTGGCCGTCCCTTTTTTACCACAATTCCTTCCCACGACGTTATTAATTATCGTAAAAATTAGAATTGTAGCGGCGCGCTGCTTTGTAATATTTTTAGTCTCTTTAGCGAAATTGCAATAGCATCGACGGGGAATACGCGAAAGTGTAATTTCAAGTTCGGGCGCTCGGAGCACGTTAATGACGATTCAAAAATATCGCGTGAAATCAGGGGGAGGGGGTGAAGCCGGGGATTGGTGTGAGAGTGGGGGTGGGGGAGGAGGAGGAGAGAAGCCGAGCCGACACTTGGGGAAATGTCTACTTTGTGTTTGAAATCGCGAGATAACAGGATGCGCTAGTTAAACTCATTTTAGAAAATAAAATAAGCTAGGAGTTTGAGAGGAAGGACGGATATTCCGAGAAATCCTTGTGATGCGTATCGCAAGGCGAACGTCGACGGTCGGAGGCGCGAACAGACGTGGAGATTTAGTAGGTTATTGGGGTTATTGGGGTTATTGGGATTATTGAGGTTATTGGGGTTATTGGAGATCGGGCAAATTCGTTCGTCCGCTTTTGTTTAAAAATTGAGAAAATAAGGGATTGTAGTAGCCACGAGGAAGTCGCGAGCGAGTGTGAACGGGTGTTGCGCCCAGGGTCGTCGTCGGTATCTCAACGAGAGTCAAAGAAAACGTATAAAGGGAGCAGAAAAAAGGTAAAAGGAAAAAAAGGAGAGAAGAAAGAGGACAGCCGACGTACATGGTGGTGGTGATGGTGGTGGTGGTAGTGGTGGTACTGGTGGTGCTGGTGGCGGTGGTGGTGGTGGTGGTGGATGCACCGGTAATTGGCAGTTTGTGTCGCCGCCGCCGCCGCCGCCGCCGCCGTCGACGCTCCAACGTCTTTTTATCTATGCATGCATGTATGCACACACAGAGGACTAGTTGAATGCGCGGACTTGCAAAGCACGCGAGCCAGCTTTCGCGTGCAGCAGCACCAAGTTCAATTCGCCGAGACTTCCTGTTCCCACGCGCTGAAAAAAAAGGAGAAAGAAAGAAAGAAAGAAAGAAGGAAAAAAAATGAAGAAAAAATGAAGAAGAAGAAGAAGAAGAAGAAGAAGAAGAAGAAGAAGTTCTTCGAAGACGGTGGCGAGTTGGCACTGAGCGACTACGACTACGACTAAGCCGATGACGACGACGAGGAGGAGGAGGAGGAGGATGAGGAGAGCCAAGGACGGCCGACCTTATTCGATTCGGGGACACGCATACACGGGCACGCGCGGCCCCACGAGCATCATGCATCACGCACACGTCATCACGCACGCGGAAAATTATTTAGAAAGTCCCGTCCCGTTGCGAATTTTCTCAGCAAACTTCGACAGATTAGGTAAACAGAACATAATAATAACGCGGCGATCCTTCCTCGATCCCTACATTTTCCCAAACAATCGCCTTTACACGTGGAAGAGAAATTATACATCTTATCCGGCCATTGAAGTACGTCATTACCCGGACAGCGATTTATCGTTATTGCTACGGCGATGCGGCGACGTCGTGGCCTTACGCTTGCTGTAATTATTGTACGCGAGCCGAAATCCAATCAATTTATCAATTTATCCAGTCTCGTGATAAGGCCCTCGCGCCTGACTTTGTATTCTAGCGACAATTCAACGTTCACGGAATTCGAAATTCGCGAATTTTAAATATACACGTATAGATATTATAAATATCGTGGAATGAGCCGGCAATGGACCGAGAGAGTCGTCGTCCCGGTCGGCCATCGTACGGGGATTCAATTGCAGTTGCGTTGGACGCCGTGGCTCGGCTTCGTATGCTAGAGATGCTTTATCGACAGGTACTTCCTCGAGACAAAAGAAGAAGCGGGGCGCAATATTATTTCTAGAGCTTGCGCGGGGCGGGGGTAGGATAGAGGAGGGACACCGAAGACCTTCGGGGCATCAGATAAGGTGGCCAGAGTCAACAAGTTGTCCCTTTCTCGCGCCGGTCATCTCGTGGAGTGGCGCGGGTCGTGGGTCGTGCCGGGGGGGGGATGGAAAGCCGACGTTAAGCCCGGACAAAGTGGGCCACTCGAATCGATGACACGTCGCGGTGAATAGGAGCGCTGCCGGGAAGGAGGAAAGTAGGAGAGCCCCCGGCTTATTCCCTACCTGTCGGAGCTCCTTCTAGCCGCGATCGGAGTCCCTACGTAAACAAACTGCGAATTGCGCTGCACTTTTTTTCTTGTTTCTTTCTTCCACCTCCTCATCCCACCTCCCATCCCCCACCCCCCTTTAGTTCCCTCTTACGGCCCCTCTTGCGCCATAATCCCAAAGAGTGCAACGACGGCGTGACTCTTGGAAGAAAAGTACAGCTTCATCGAGGACATTGGCTAACCGTCAGCCATTTATTTCCATTTCGCACTGCCGCGTAATTATTATCCCCTTACGTCGCTTTGCAAAATCTCGTCTAAGCTTTTTATTATCCGATGCTTCGGGCGCTAATTTCATAAAAGCATTCGGTATTATTGACTACCGTAACGTAAACATTCGCGGCAAGAGGCAGAGAAATCATTGCAAAACTCGATGACTCAACGCCACAAACTAACTAATCCGAGCGACCTAACGTCGATTTTCCCAAAATACAGTCACTTCTTCCTCCCTTTCCATTCCACAGACATTCGCAATTACTGTAAAATCGCCACTTCGTCTTCCTCTTCTTGATTCTTACTGTGAAAATTGACTTTCGATTTGAAACGAAAACGCCATTCGACTTGGTTTACTTAAACCTTTCGTGCGACTCACGTGACTTCGACGACGTCGAGCTTTCGTCGAAAAAACGAGAAGAAGCGAATAAACGTGAAAAAGAAAGAGAAAAATTATATAAAAGAAAAACAGATAAAATAAATATACAAATAAATAAATAAATAAATAAATAAAGTGAATTAGTAGAGCAGAGGGTAATAATAATAATGAGAAGAAGAAGAAGAAGAAGAAGAAGAGAGAGAGAGAGAGAGAGAGAGAGAGAGAGAGAGAGAGTTTGCAGCTCGGTCAAAAGGTAACTGCGAGGTAAAGTAATGGTAAGTGAATAATGTATACGCATATCCGTTCGCTCGTACTTTATTATTGGTCACTGATGCGCGAGGCCTCTCTACTTATCAATTCACCGTCGATTTTTCGCAGGCTTATAATTTACCAGAGATTTATAAATATTAAATAAAAGTTGGACTTGATGGGGGATAAGAGGGAGGTTGGCTAGGCCGAAGGGGGCTAATCGATAGTCGAGCCGAGGCGGCGGTTTAAGCGCCACGGAGCGCTCCCTCACGGACCTGCCGAGGCTCCCGTCGACGGATTTCAAAACGGCACATGGGGTAGTTGGTCGACCCAGCAGTCAGGACGAGGGTGGGATTGGGGGGTTGAGGAGGGTGAGGGTGAGGGCGAGGGTGTGGGCGAGGGTGGGGTGCGAGCGAGCGAGGGAGCGAGCGAGCGAGACCGCGGACTAGGTTATCCGTCGGCGAGCGGGAGTCAAGTGTAGCCGAGTGGACCGACGGCGGACGCCTGGCCCGCGCTCGCTCATCCCCGCACCCGAGAGACTCTTCCAAAGGGCTGACGGCTCGCGGAGCGCGGAGGAGCGCGGGCTTTAAGGGGTTGGCGGGGTGGGCTGGGGGAGGGAGAGCTCGAGAAGGAGGGTATCCCCGCCGCTGGTGCGCCGGCCGTCGAGCTCGGCGAGCCTCGGCCAGGTACGAGTCGATCCGAGTCGAGTCGCGTCCCCGCGCATCGCGCTCCGCACAGCGCACACAAGCATGGTGAGGCGCACGGACACACCCAGCGACGGAGCGTCAGAGCGAGGAGAGTCGGAGCGAGAGGGAGACACGCAGGAGAGACCGACACGGAGGCCTAACGGGCGCTCGGGTAGCGAGTCCGATGGTGGGGGAAGTGGGTTAAGTCGGCGGCGCGGTAACCGCCCATCGGCCACCATAATGGTCCTGTCCGGGCCAACCGGGAGCGCGGACGCGACGGCGCTACGGTGGGACAGGCTCCCCTCGGCCAATGGACCCTCGCGCCCGCTCGAGCCCGGGGCGGGAGCTAAGCTAGCGCCGCGCGGCGGCGGTTAGGCGAAGCCACGGGCCGGGCTCGGGGAGAGGCTCGGGCTTCATTATGTATCATTATACCGGTCCACGCCGCGCGGTGTGCACTGTGTTGGCAGTTAAGACGGCTGGGCTGAGGCAAGGCGCGCGTGCTTCGGCTTTCCTTCGCTCGCACGTTCGCTCGGACGTTCGCTCGATCGCACGTTCGGTCGATCGCACGATCGGTCCCTCGCTCGCGAACCGAGCTCCAATCCTCCTTGTCTCGTGACCCTGAGCCTTGTTCCCGTCCCCGTCCCCGTCCCCGTCCCCGTCATCGTCGTCGTCGTCGTAGTCGTAGTCGTCGTCGCCGTGTTCATCGTCGGGAGGATCGCCGCCAGTGTGTGCGCCATGGATAGGGTGTGACGGGATCGCGGTCCCGAGGCTGAGCCCGGGAATACCGAGGACTCGGCCCTCCAAGAGTCGGGAAGTGCGCGTGCGGACGATCCGCTCGATATCCCCCCGTAATCGCCCTCCCCCTTCCCGTAGTCCCACTGCCCCGTAATCAGGCCCATCGCCGAAGGATCGTCCTTTCCACCTGCGGCTCCTCGCTGTGCACCAGCACCAGCAACAGCAACATCAGCAGCGGGAGCACCAACGTAAACAACGTAACGATAACGAGAACAACACCCTCGTCATCCCGTTGTCTCGTTAATCGTGCCATGTGGATGGGGCGTCGCCGCGGTAGCGCAGCCCGGGCGAGCTACGTGAGCCTCGCTCCCAGGCGAAGCTGACCTACGCGGCTCGCATCAAAAGGATTGATTGTGCGCGATCCGCTGCCGAGGTCGTAAGCTCCATTAGAGGAGAAATCCCGAACAGTGGTGGCAGTGAAGATATTATAACCGGACGTAAGAGTGTTAACGTAAGGATCGTCGCCAAGGGGAAGCAGCCGCATCGCTCGAGTCCTTGGATAGGACAAGAGGAGGAGGACGAGGAGGAAGAGGAGGAGGAGGAGGAAGAGACAGAAGGTGGTGGAGAAAAAGGAGGCCGAGGCGTCGTTGAGGCAACGGCCGTGAGCCGATCGCCTCTAAGGTGGATCTTCGGGGCGCCACGACGACGCTCAACTTCACGGACCTGGGGAGCCCATTCGGGGCGGGCGACCCCTGTCCGTCGAGCACCTCGACCCCGAACAGCATGTCGGGCGGCGGTGGAGGCGGTGGCGGTGGTACCGGGGCGGGCGGCGGCCCGTCGGCCGGCGGACCGCCGAACGCGACTCCGGGTCCTGGTGCGAGCAGCGGCTCCGAACTCGAGCAGCACTTGCACCACACGATGGGCTCGGTGACTCCGGGCCCTGGTGGCAACGGAGCCGACAGCGCCTCGAGCACGCCCGTCTCCCAGAGTGGCAAGTCCGCGTTTATCGAGCTCCAGCACAACAACCTTTACAACCCGAGCGGTCTCAGGGCCGCCGGGTATCCCGGTGGACACAACGTGCCCGGGGCCCACCAGTTCTCCCAGCACGTGGGCGGCTTGGCCGCCCACCAGGGCTCGCAGCCCGGTGGCGGTAACCAGCAGCACGGACCCGAGACTGGATTCCCGAGCCCGAGGAGCGCCCTCGCCGGCTACCCCTTCGCTCCCATGCACCAGCACAACGCCTACGGTTACCACCTGGGCTCGTACGCGCCCCAGTGCCCATCGCCGCCCAAGGACGGCGAGTACCCAAACTGTACGTATTACTAGCGAGATCCTTTTTTTTTTGTTTTTGTTGTTTTTTTCTTTCCTATACTATACACCCAGTACGCGTAAGTGTCGTCGAGTACGTGTTCTTGGTGCGCGGACCTCTCGTTCAACTTGCATACAACCGTCTTCCGACCGAGTAACGACGCGGCGGTGCTCGGGGTTACGGGGCTTTTTGCTCGGGAGTCATAATATTAGGTAATTAAATGCCGGGGTCGGATAAGATTTTCGATTCGCTTGACAATCTGTCGGCGATAAGGCGGCGGAGGTGGGTGAGGTGCAATAAGGTTGACAAGACCGGTGACGAAGGAAGTCGACGGCGGGTGGCTCGGGCCGGGTTAGGGATTAGCCGTTAGGCTAGAATTCTTAGGGAATAGTTGCACGAGGACGGCGTGTCTGATGGTGCCACGGCATTCGCCTCGCCAAAGTCACCGGGGCCGCTCGCAGGGATCGATAAGCACGCCAGGCGCCGTCTAAGTTCAAAGGAGTCTTAATAACTAAATATATATTATAAGCTCGAGTTGGTTATTTCTCTCTCTCTCTCTCTCTCTCTCTCTCTCTCTCTCTCTCTGTATGTATGTATGTATGTATGTATATCGCTCGCGCTCTATTCGACTCTTGGACATATACATCACGTGATGAAGGCGCGCGTGTCCATGGAATGACGGGCCGGATGATAAATCTTAGAAGAAGGTTCGGCTTTTATTATATGTATTTCGCTCTCTCTCTCTCTCTCTCTCTCTTTCTTTGTCTCTCACTAAGAGTCGCATCGGGGGTCCAGGATCATAAATTTTCGCTACTTTGTGGAGACACTGATATACATAAAACGGGGTCCCGCAGCACGAATCCGGAGTAGTAGTAGCAGCAGCAGCAGCAACAGCAGCAGCAGGTAGTTAGTAGTAGTAGTCGCGCCGCTATCCTCGCTCACACTTCACACGTGAGCCATTCTTTCGAATCTACAAACACGGCGAGGAGGAGGGGGATCGGGAATTATTAGTCCCTGCTTTAAGGCATCCGATCTATCTCTAATTGACTAATTGACTGTTCTCCCGTCTCGTCTCATTTCTTTATCTCTCTCTCTCTCTCTCTCTCTCTCTCGCTCATCTAGATATAGAATCTTCTACGTCGAGTACGGAAATTCTGAGTTTAAATATTAAAGTCGCAAACATTATAAGTGGAAAGTTGAATATGATTTTCCGGGCCAGACACTTGAGGACGAATTTCCCAGGCTTTTCAGAGCCTTACGTCCGCTGAATAATAAACACTTGCTCGGCTAGTATAGGCCGAGACAAAGATTTTCTTAAATTCCCAATTTAATCAGCCTCCGACACTCGTAATTGTTTTTATTTAAATGCGAGCCATTGGCATACTGCTACGACGATTTAATCTCCTACCGCGTACATAAATCTTTAGCCTTCCGTGCTGTCGGTGGAAAAGCTCTCGCGAACGCGATCTACCTTGTCGTGCCTCGATCAGCTGTCGTACCTAGGAGTCCCGATCCTTCCTCTACGCCAACTATTTATTTATTTATTTATTTATTTCCTACGATTTGCATTGGATATGATTAGGAAAAGTAGAAGCGGAGGGGCGGTGGGGAGAAGGTTTTATTGTAAATAGTTGGCCAAGTCGATGGTATTACAATCGTACCGGCAGGGGGGGAACTTTAAAGTGATATTATAATTTAAAAGCAAACTTTGGATTCATTTAATTTTCATCGAACGTGTTTGTGTTTGCAAGACGCGGGGCGGGCATAAGAGTACGTATGGATCGGCGGCTAAACCGCGAGCGGGACTCGCATTAAAGGATATTTTAAAATTGCTCCTTGCGCGTTTATGCGGTTACACGCACGTGACTCATTAGAGAAAGAGCCTTTTTTTTCTTTCTTTCTTTCTTTCTTTCTTCTTTTACTCTCGCTCACTTCCACGAGACGGGGGAGAGAGAGAGGGAGAGAGCAGAGAGCGATATCTATCGTGCCATCTCTATCTCTCGGGTCTCGCCTCTCGCAACAACGGGTTGCGACCCTTCGGCATCACGCGACTCTAAATTCGCGGAGGTCGCCAGCCTGTAATCATCATAAGCTCGCGTGGGGCGACGCAGTGCGGGGTGGAGCAGAAGGGAAAACGCATTTTCTGCACTTTTACTTTATAACTTCGTACTTGACCCCTTGCGGCCAAGTATAAACGGGAATGACAGCAATAACGACCGAGGACGGCTCTTGAAACTAACGCTCTTCTAATATTAATTCTTTATGACAATGGCCGCTTTCAAAGGGTTGGAAATATCGCGAAGACTTGAAAGGCCGGAAGTATAGCTTTCCCAGCGTGCAATCATTCGCCCGCCCGTTTTGTGGTTTGAAGTTCAATGTCCAGCCAACCTTTCTCAATTCCTTTTATGGTCATTAGCCAAGTAGGAGCACTCTTGTGAAAAACTTTTATTCTTACCGCTCCTATCGTATCTATTCTATTTTTGCATTATGAAAACGATGGCAAATCGCACGTAATTTGCCGAGATACACTTCAGCCGCCCCCCTCCCTCGCCCATCCCAGCCCACCGGCAACCAATCGCTAAACAGATATTCGTTATTGCCCTCCTAATACCCATGCATTACAATTTCTTAAAGTAATTATGCCAACTCTTAGGATACAATATCTATAAGTACAAAGCTTTTTTCTTATGTCATTCCTTATCTATTTTTTTTATTTTTCTTCTTCTTCTTCTTCTTTTTTTTTTATTTTTATTCTTCTATTACGTAATGGAAGCTCAATTGGATAAGTTTACGCAACAGCATACGAATTAGCCGAAATGTACGTCGACAGACGCTTACTGCACGTGTAGCTTCGCATGTGGGCATTTATATGTGTATGTATATATATGTATATATATATATATATATTCACGTCAGATGCTCGAAACGTCTTTACATCGTGCAAAATTGCTAGCCGGCGAATTGCTTTATTTAAAAGACTTTTATCGACCGGGAATCTTTTGTAGAAAATTCGAGGTCTAATTCGTCGTCGCCCTTCACCGCTTCCCTTACCGATTTTCCCTCCCTTACTAATGTAATTTCAATAAATACCGCGAGCTTATAGCGTTCCGCCGTTCCGACGTTCCACCGCTCGAACGAATAATAATAGTTCTTATTTATGGTTTGGATCCAAGCGTACGAGAGCAGAAGTTTGTCTTTAAAGTCGTCAATCTTTCCTCTAAAGCGGATTCGACGATATTTTTGTAATTAATTACGATAACGAATGGTTCCCATGCGAGGCATTGGAACGGAGAAGTAAAAATGTCTTGGGTATCGATCTAATTGACTGAAGGGTTGTTTGACTTATCGCTCGTTAAAGCGAGTACAGCTCGGCTGACTTTATCGAAAAATTAGAGGCACTCATGCGCAAAGGCCTCTAATGGCTCAATTAGTATCGTAGAAACACTAATGTGTCGAAATGCTCTCTCGAGTGTGGGCAGAGTGAGATGAAGAAACTCTGTGCGTGTATGCGTCTGTGTGTGTGTGTGTGAGAGAGAGAGAGAGAGAGAGAGAGAGAGAGGGTGCGAGGGAGGGAGAGGGTGCGAGGGAGGGAGTGGGTGACGAAGGACAGAGGGCTACGGGGATATTAGTGAGTGACTGGGCAGCAGCGGCAGCAGTAGCGGCACCTGACGCTACCGAGGCTAAATTAATCCAGGAGAGACAGATAAATGGTTGTTTTCACAAGGATTAGACCGAGCTCCTGGATTTTTCCTGTCGCGTCCTCCTCATCCCCATGCCCACAGACAGTAGAGCCTACGGCTGCCGAAATTCGAAAGAAAGTATGCGTCGCGCGTTTTTCTCGCAGATGTAAGCGACGTGCAGGAATTTTGAAAAAGGGAAGCGGACCCGAGCGGTTCCTCCGGCAGCTGACGTCGGTTCCTTCCGTTTCTCCCCCCACCCCTCCCCTCCCCTTCCCCCCCACATGACGCCAGCGATCGCAGGAATTTTCTACCGAGGCAACGAACGGCGCGAGTGTGCGAGGGAAACCCCGTCTCTCCCCACCTCCACCCGCTGGTGCCAGCTGATTAATCATATTAAAGATTATCGGGAGTCATTAAATTTAATTGACCGAATTGTCGATCGAATTCACCCCTTCGAACTCCTCTGTTGTTTCGGCTAATTAATGAAAACGTGTAACGTCGTGTCCGCTCCGCTTATAAAGTAATGGCCGATGCGGCCCCTTGACTTTAATTCTTTTCGGACTTAAAGTCAGATGCCTGACTCCTTCGATCCTGTAAATCCATGATCAGAGATCTTATCGTTGGGAGGAGATTGATGCAACGTTTGGCCGACGAGTGCGATAAAAACAAAGGGCCGAAGAATGAAATACCGACGGAACGGGTGCTTGTTTACAAGCGGTGTTCGAAAAGCCATCGGTAAAGCCGCTGGAAAAGCCGCGAAAAGCCGCTCTTAACCGAGCGATGGATAGGACAATGAGGCAGAAATCACGTAATTAGGGCATCTAGGCCGTATTAGCCTGTTGAGCCTAATCAAGCAGTTTTAAGTTTATTCAGTGCCGTCGTTTCATCCATGCTACAAGGATCGAGCAATCCATGTCCGACCACAGCCTTCTAACTAATTTTCATGGGATTTAATTACGAAGGCGTTTATTGTTTTTTTTTTTTTTTTTTTTTCTGTAAATTTGCACTGGCTTCGTTTGCTCTGGATCAACAATTTGTGATTTATTTCAACAGGCGTTTGTAAATATTGCCATACTAAACTAAACTAAACTAAACTGAACTAAACTAAACAAAACTAAACAAAACTAAACAATATTGTTTGTGCATGCATGTAAACTGCTCGAGGCTAAGCACTTGTCGATTAAATAAAGCAGACTTTCTTGAAGGAATGTTTTATTCATAGAATCAATCAGATACAGCGTACTTGTTTTTCATCAATATAAATTATACGGCACGTCTTTTGTCTTTGACGGATTGGCAAATGATTGTAATTAACTTGACGCTCGTTTTTCTTTCTTTAAATGATCCAGGGAACGAGTATTATCCCGCGCGTTACTCCATATCAATAAACGTCTACGTATGGGATACAGGGAGGAAGCGGGCGATAGAGACCGACAGAGATAGAGATAGAGAGAGAGAGAGAGAGAGAGAGAGCGAGAGAGAGACCAAGAGATAGATACACTCACACACACATACAGACAATCGAGTACAATAACAAATCGTGGCTAATAGAGTGAATAAATAGCAGTGGCAGATTTCGTTGAATGCGCGCGGGCACGCGCAAGCCCCCGCTGAGACTTGGGACCGAGGTCGCGATTAAACGAAAGCAAAAGAACTCGTGGCGTTGGCCTACGGGGGGTCGCTCGTTCATTAAGATAAGAAGGAAAATTAGGCGAGGGGAGCGAGTAAAGGGGAACGGCGGGGAGGCGACGCGCGCGCGACACACGTGTGCAGGTACGACGTATACAGGAATGCCTGATGTTCGCAGACCTCTCGCCTCTGGACAATAAGGGCGGCATCGTGGACGAGCTCGGGGGCGGCGGGGGCGGATCCCTGAGGAACGGCAAGGGCAAGAAGATGAGGAAGCCAAGGACGATCTACAGCAGTTTGCAGCTCCAGCAGCTTAACAGGCGGTTCCAGCGGACGCAGTATCTCGCGCTACCCGAAAGAGCCGAACTGGCCGCGAGTCTAGGACTCACACAGACGCAGGTCAGTACCACTCCCATACCTTATTTATTAACCTTGGTGAGCGTTAAGGGAGTCAAAAGCTGGCCGAGGACCTAATAACGAGCTCGTAAATTTTTCTGTACGGCTCGAGTGACCGGCGCTCGGTCGCCCCATTCAACCCCTTGGAGCCTTCGCGCGCCAAGCATCCCCAAGGTATCGGGTTACAGGGCGGCGACGGGAAGGGGTTGGGGGTGGGATGGATCCGACGCATCTGTCAGATTTATCGGGCCGAATGGCCAGGCGCTAAATAAC
This sequence comes from Ceratosolen fusciceps, assembly GCA_018883505.1. Taxonomy (NCBI): domain Eukaryota; kingdom Metazoa; phylum Arthropoda; class Insecta; order Hymenoptera; family Agaonidae; genus Ceratosolen; species Ceratosolen fusciceps. Next base: position 13,862,432 of record RCIC01000002.1, on the reverse strand, counting down.
CTGGCGTCGCGAGAATTCGCCACGCCTCGGAGACGTCGCGAGTGTCCGATGCCCCCGGGCGAGTCCCTGCACCCGTCGTCCCTCGTAAATTCGTGCGCGACCGGACAACGCGATTCACGTCACTCTCGGAATCGCCCCAGCCATCGCCGGCCGTCCCCGGGTTTCCGGTTCGCAATTTATGGACCAAACTCGCTCGGCAATTATTGCCTTCTCTGCTAATTGGGTTAGGTGGGTCTCTGGCGGGCGCGGGCGTCTCCGGGATGGGATGGCACGGGGTCGGGGACAGGGGACGGGGACATGGGACGGGGAGGGGGTGTGTGGCGCGGAGGGAGGCTCGGGCTCGGGCTCGCGCGAGCCAAGTGACTAAACTCACTGTGGACACGGTGTGTGTCTGCACGTTTGTGGCTGCGTGCGTGAGCGAGCGCGGGAGAGTGGGAGTGGGGGAGAGGGAGAGAGCGAGAGAGTGGCAGGAAACTCGAGCAAATTGTCAGAAATTCTTCTTTCGGCTTTCTTTCGCTCCCCCGCCCCCCATCACCCTCCGGCCACACTGCCAGCCAGGCAGCCACGGGCCCTTTATTCGCCTTTATCTCTTCCTCTTTCGACGAGCAACGAGCGCTTGATTTGATTTTCTGAGGAATGCCCGAGTTGCCGGCGCGCTTTATAATGCCAGCCGCCTCATTGTGATGACACAGTCATCGCGCGGAAATAGTTTATTTAAGACACGCGCACTAAAAAGCTCTCCTGATCATCAGCACTCTTAATAATAGATGAAAGACCCTCAGAAATCTCTGTTTCACTTGACTCCCCATTAAAAGTTGAGGAAATTTCGCGATGTAGTCGTTTGCCAAGGGGACGAATGAGTCGCTGCTTAACTTACACATTACTTACGCGCTCCTCAATAACATCACCATCATCATCATTCTTATTTGGCTTTTCCTCTACGAATTCTTTTCGCTTCCCGAGATAGATCGCAGTTGGCCTCCCACTCCCACTAAGTAATGAATTAATGTCGCCAAAATAATTACCAAGAAATCGCTATAAATTATTCGAGCAGCACTCGGGTATCTGTAATTAATAAATCCTTATCGTTACGAAGCACGTAATCTTATAAATTATCCATTGGGGAAGGAAAGGTGAGAAATAGGAAAACAATTTAGGGGCTTGGAGTGTTTCGTGCACATCTCGGATAACGAGGAGACATCTAATGTCGGATAAGTAGGAAAAGGAATGAGGATTCGACGACTGCATGGAGAATGAAAGACTTCGAAGGTGTCCCTGGATTGTGGGAATATTTTACGTGCCTCGTAATAATGGTAATCGATTTTCACGGTATCTTGGAGCGAGTTAACAAGTGAGGCGGGAAAAAAGCTCAGTGCGCGCGGAGCCGGACTTTTACGATGAAGAACAATCCGCCGAGTAGCTTTTGCGAGGGGCTAAAAAAGTTATAAGGCGACGGCGGGACGTGAGAACGGTGGGAGGGGTAAAGCTGTTAGAATGGATAAGGGGGAGGGGGAGACGTAGCAGATGCAAGAAGCTTTATGGCCAGGAGTGGACGACGGTGCTCGCTCGAAAATTACGAGCCCGAGCGTATTACACGTTATAATCGTCCGATATAGTTGAGAGGACCGAGTGGACCGAGAGGACCGATGGCCGATGGTCGATGGTCGATGGTCGATGGCCGATGGTAGATGGTCGATGGCCGATCGCTGGAGCTACTGGACCGGATAATGTCATTAGTCGAGCTAGAGACCGGTCGAGAGAGGGTTAACGCGAGCACGGAGGCGGGGGAGCGAACCGTCTCTCACGGGTCAAACTGCTTCTTGTTTCGTGTCGTAATACACGTATAATTTATATATACGTATACGAGCGTGTGCGTATCATCGTATTCGAGGCTCTGTTTGCCTATACCTGCACATAAGCCGTATAATTAGTTGTAGGAGCAATTAAAAAGTTAAAGCAACGCAACCGGCAATTATTTGGATGAGGATTTATGTGACAAGACCGTGACGACGACTTTGTATATTATGGGAAAAACAACACTTGTCCGGGCGGGATTTAGCTGAAATATTATAATACGGGGATCAATTACTTGGCAAGATCGGCTGCTCTCGGCTGGACCGAGTGCGCGGAAAAAGCTGCGCAACTCTTGCAAAATTCACCTCCGCTAAAAGCGGAAAGCGGCACTGGTTTCGTTGGTAATTTTTTCTCTATACACCCCCCCCCCCCCGCACCACCCTAAAGCCCCGCCCCTCGTCGCCGTCCCGCCAAGGTCCAACAATATCGTCAGGCAGTCGAGAGCGTTTCGGAAAATCTCCTGTCGAGGAAGGACTTAATTATTTGTTACAGAGGCGCGAGCCTCCCGGAGCTACTCCGAAGGCTACTTCAAAGGCTACTTACTCCTAAAGCTACCCGGGTCGTGCCCGTTATATGGCCGAGACCACGTAATCATCCTCATTCGCGGCGCTGTATTAATAATACGTGAACCTCGGGGGCATCGGAGGTGTCATTTCTCGAGATCTCCGGCTCGCTCGCGTATATCCAGCTCCCCCCCCTCCCTCCCTACCCCCACGGCCGGCCGGGCTCTCTTCTTTCTTGTATGCAAATACATTCTCGTATTCACCTCCGGAATCGGATGTCTTAAAAATTAACAAATATATTACCGAGCCAGGTTCAGGGCCTTGTCTCCTCGTATAAAGTGGGCGCGCGCGCGAAGACGAGGGGGAGGAGGAGAAGAAGAAGAAGAAGAAGAAGAAGAAGAAAAAAAAAGAAAAGGACGGATAAAAATGCCCCGCGGAAGAGAAAGGCGCACGACGATGGGGGATAGGACGGGTAGGGTGGGACGGAAGGGAAGGCGTTGGGGTGGCTCGATGGGAGAAAGGTGGATTGACAGGAGAGAAAAAGACCTCCCTAGGGGGGGGGGACGAGCCTACGCAGCAATCTCCGTGTCCTCGAGGCTCATCCGCCACAGGACGCGCTAGAGCTTCTCCCCGATACGTTGGCACGGTGCACAGGTGTACCTCTAGCATACCCCGGCCATTTTCCCATTTCGTGGGAGATTTCGGCGTCGAACCGTGGCCGGGCAAGCGAATCATCATCTGTCGCCATTGGTCCAGAGGCGCCCGGAGGCTATTGGGGTAGACTCGTCTTCACCGTTTTCGCCTCGTCATGTCGCGACGGCTGACTCGACCCTTTCCCGGGCGAGCCTGCGCCGGCTTCCGAACTAACATCTCTCTCTCTTTCCCACTCTCCCACTCTCCCTCCCCCCTTTTAATCCCCTACCGCGAAGAACGGCATCTCCGTAATGAGCAGAGGTCGATCGATTTAGATAATAATCAACACGAGAGATGCTCTGTGGTGTCCGGGTGGTGAGGCGGGGACTGGAAACGACGGGGCCCTTGTACTCTAGGAGGTAAGGAACGCCGCGCTACCTCCCCTATCGGGAAGACGATCGACGGACTCGCGTCCACGGGAGACGTTCGTTTGCGTTAACGCGGAGGATAAATGCGCGAGCTGAGACCATCCGCCCTTCACCATCGGCGGGCCGACCGACCAACCGACCAACCGACCGACCGACCGACCGACCGACCGACCGACCGACCGCGTAATAGTTGCCTACTGGGTCAAAGCGTAGTCCGAAGGAACAATTGTTCTCTTGCTCCCTTTCACTATCCTTCATTGCTTGTACGTGTAATTGCAAAAAGTCTGTTTTCCACCGCGCCTCTGCTACTCTTGAAATACCTTTTCCTCTCTTTCGTGTTTTTTCTCTCTACTCCTCCTTTACTATTTCCTTCGCCCGCTCTCCTCTCTCTCTCACTCTCTTTTTTTTTTTTTTTGCCATTTCCTTCCTTTCCCCTCCCGAGCCAACTGCCAAGAGAGACAGAGAGAGATAGAGAGAGAGAGAGAGAGAAAACAAAAGAAAAAAGCTTAACTTATTCTTTATATTATAACTTGGACGTCTATTTTTAAAACGGGTGATTAAGTTTAACGGTCAAAATCATTGATTTAATATTAAATTATCGGTACATTTGAAAAGATAATTGCCACTTTCTACTATATATATATATATATATATAAACTTGTTCTGCGAAAATAAAAATTCGAACTAAAAACTTGAAATTTTAAATCCGCCTATCGGTCTTTCCTGGAAATTACATTACCCGCAAGTCAGTCAGACATGCAACCACTCGACTCCATTATTTAACATAATAAACTATCACTGGATATGTTCTACACATTATCCTCACCAGCACTACTTACTTACCGTACGCGCGGCACGCATACGCGCCCGCTCGTTCTTTGCATATATGCACCTACGTACGTACCTAGCTATTTATATACATATATATATATATATATATATATATATGAAAATATCCTCAGTTTTTGTTACTCTCAGACTTTCGCGCTCGATGGATGTGGTTTTTTCAAACCATGAGAATCGAATGTATACGTACAGTAGCGTAATCCCGGTAGTTGAGTTTCTCTTCCCTCTCGCTTTCTTCCCGCCCTCCTCCCTTCATTCCTCGCCCTATCGTCCTGCTCCGCCTTCGGAGCTTCATCCTATCTCGACACACACGTGAACACACACGCGGACAGACACGTATCCAATACGTTTTCTCATAATTACGTTTCGGAGGATTTTCTCTTGTTTCGCGTCAGCGCACGCAACGCGCGATTTTTTCGTGGAAAGCTTCAAGAAACCCTTTTCTGATGCATCGAGTCGTGAGATGCGATGCTCTGCGCCGATGTCGAAAGAAAAGGGAGGGTCGCGTTTACGTGTATGCGAGGCCGACATAAACCGTGTGCGGATGGACAGTTGAATAACTATTAGGTACACGCGGACGCTCGTCTTTCTGTGTGCGTCTCTCTCTCTCTCTCTCTCTCTCTCTCTCTCTCTCTCTGCCTCTTTCTGGATTGACTTGCGACCGTATGAGCGCATTATTAGCCGATAAGTGTTGGTGCGTATGGCTCGGTGAGGAAAGTGCGTTCGCCGATGCTACCTGCAACTCTCGGCTACATTTTTCTTGAAATATTTACGTGAGAATAATCGGCCTCCGTTATTACACGTATATATACATGCATGCATGCATGCAATAGTAGTGCATACGCGCGTATACGTGGATACCGCGTGTGTGGTATCGCCTCCAAGCTATCGCCACCTCATTTTACGTAACGGCAAAAATTCGATTTTAAAAATATTAAAAGAACTTACCATGCCCGTCACAAAGGGATAAAAGTTTCATATAAGCTGCTTAAGATTAATAAAAGGATTAATAATAATAATAATAATAATAATAATAATAATAATAAAACAAGAAAAAAGAAAAATGAAAAAATAACAATGAGAAATGCTCATGTCATAAGAATTGATAATTGTTGATAAATGTACGTTTGGTAATTGGCTATAACAGTCATTAGTATAGAATTTACACATTATACAAGTTATCATTAGCTTTGCTGTGAATTAATTAAAAATAATTAAAAAATAAAAGATGATAAAAAAGTAATTACAAAGTCATTTCCTAATATGAATTTCGCTTTAAGCGGATATCGATTAAAGGATTATCGTCCAAAGTACATTTTAATGCATTTAATAATGTAGGGGCATATTGTTTTTTAATTAATGGCTCCAATCAAAAGTTTAATGGCACGCTACTTGATACGGGATATTGTTAAAAGGTAAAAAAAGAACGTAAATGGAGGATTTGATAAGGAATCATCATCGCATTCGCAATTATATGTAGAGCGAAGCGTGCTTCTATTTTTAAAGCGAACTCATTATACATAAAATATTGTGGTTTGCTTGGGTCGAACCGTTAACCAGCAAACGGCCGGTAAATAATCAAAAAGCGTACGTACCACGGCATTATCGATTTCGAAGGCGCAAGAGTATTAATATCGGTCAAGGCGATCTTTTTTGCATACGCTCCCTCATTCGCGAAAAATAAAAAATATAAAATAAAAAATAAAAACAAAGGAGGAGGAGGAGGAGTAGGACGAAAGAGAAGTAGTAGTAGAAGAAGACCGAACGGAGTTCGCACCAGTTTCCCTCATATTGAACTTTTGTTAAAATGCAACGGCCGGTAAATGACAGCAGCTCAAGTGCACAAAGGGAAATAGGCGCAAACGAAATGAAGCAGAGAGAGAGAGAGAGAGAGAGAGAGAGAGAGAGAGAGAGAGAGAGAGGAAATCGATTAGTAATTGTCTAGCTTTTCCTAGCGAGGCATTGAGGAACGACTAGTTTTATCGAGCCGTAACCACCTCATCGTCACGCTGCATTTCGTCGTCGTGTGGGGGTGTGTCAGGATAGGGACATGTCTCTGTTTCCTCTCCGGCTATACGTATGCACCTACATGCATGCACGTATACGCGTGTACTCTTTGGTACCATATATAGTATAAATACATGTCCTTGGCGAAACGAATACTGTTGTTTAAAATGTTCGATGTACTGCGTTAGTTGAGATACATCGAATACATTTCATTTTTTATTTGATTTTCATATCATGTTCGATTGAATGTCTAAAAAAAAAAAAAAACAAATAACATATTTTCGTTTTATTTATATTCAATTTCAATAAGAAAACAAACAAAAATGTATCGTTTACTGCGCAAATAAGTAGATTTTCCTTTCTAAGGTCACGTGTGCCGATTAAAAATGATAGAAGCATTCGAACAAATGAAATTATTGAGAACGTCGTCGCTATTTTGTGATATAAGCTTCCTTTAAGCTCACATCGTTTTTGAATAGTTTTATTTACGTGTTTATTGAATTAGAACGTTTGTGCGAGTTTAGAGTCGAAAAGAGGGAATTTACATAAAATTGAAGTAAAGATATTGTCTCTAGATAACTCCTAAGCTCGGATAATGTTAATACCAAGCAAAAAAAAAAAAAAAATAAATAAATAGATAATTACATAAATAAATAAAACAATTGCGTTGTTGTCGATGAGGTGTACGTACAAAATGTCGTTATGATAACACTCGGGCTAAAAAGTTATATTTGTTGTGCTTATACATTATGGATTCGTGTATATCGATGGCTGCCACCGACCGATTCCAAGCAGAAGCAGAAAAATTCTGTTCAATGACACGCGAGCGAACTCCCCTGCTATACGTATACAAACTACAGTAGTTGTGGTGGCATTCGTGCCTCGGTAGTTGGCCCAGTCGAAGCTACAATTTCACCTTGCGAGCATCGCGACTACGTTGTCGCCCCGATAATCCGAGCTAATGGATTTTTATAAGGGCTTTTTTCATCACTCCCCCACATCACTACCCCCTCCCCACCTCTCTCTCTCTCTCTCTCTCTCTCTCTCTCTGTCGGCCCACCCCATCCCCAAATTTAGCGCCACGATGAATTGAACGTACCTCGTAGGGCATTTCATTGTCATTTCGTAAAGATCCTTATCGCCTTAGAGTATGTCGTAGGCAATACGCTGTCGACCGCGTGTAATATTAGGACACGGTAATGGTGTTTCGTAGTCGCGCGGAGAGGAATCGAAGCCGCTTTTCCTGCTCTCGCAGGAGAGTTCCAAAGACTCGCGCGCTTCGCATAAGAAGTAGAGGAAGTAGAGGAGGAGGAAGAAGAAGAAGAAGAAGAAGAAGAAGAAGAAGAAGAAGATGTCGGGGGGGGGCGGAGTTAGCTGCGCTTCCAGGATATTTTTTTGTCGAGGCTTAGGCGACTATGGGCGATCCGTCCGTAGTCACAGCCAGCGCGGAAAGTTTTTTTTTTATCGCCCGGACCGCGAGGCTCATTGCCGGGGAAACGAGCGGGCGGCGGAGGCTTCCGGAAAATGCCCCGGGAGCATTATGCAAATACGCCGGGAGCTTTTCTTCTGGCCAGCTCCTAAAACCCAATTGATTGATATGCACGTCGACGGGTGAAAATCATCGGGGAAACGGCGCCGTCGAGGCTGCTTTCCTCGTCGGCACGGGAGGTAGGTGGGAGTCAGGCCGAACCAGTGAGGGAGAAAGGGTGTCGGGGTTGAGTGGGTGGGTGGGAGGGGGGCGGGTGGATGGAGAGAGATCATAAAGCGCTGGCCAAAGCTGCGCCCGTTTACGCTGGAAGTAGCAGCAGTAGTAGTAGTAGTAGTAGTAACAGTATTAGTAGTAGTAGCGAGTAGTAGTAGCAGCAGTAGTAGTAGTAGTGGTAGGTGCGCGATGGTACGTGTGTAGGAATGGGTCAGCGAGCCAGACGGGCAGCACGGGCGTTCGGGGTACACATTATTTCAATGTTGGCAGTAATGCCTGTTATTAAGCGATGATAATGATTGGTATTATCGCGGGTAGGGAGCAGCACCGCGGCCGACTGGTAGCTACGGATATAAATCATCTTTACTTCCTTCTTTGCTTGGCAGCGGCACTGCACTCTTCCTCCCGTCCTCCCTCCTCGCTCTCCATCGCTCCCTCCCGCCCTGCCGCTGGCCTACCGAAGTCCCGGGAGAAGCGGCTCGTTCCCGTGGCTGCTCGCCCGGCTGCATACGTACACGCGCGGACGAGCTGCGGATCTCCATGCCAAGAAGCTGTAAATAACAGTCGAGTTGTAAGCGAAGGGCTGCGCGTCGTATACTAGGCGAGGGGAGAGGACGTTGAAAAACGAGATGCTGAGGCAGATTAGGTGGGAGAGGAGAACGAACGATCGTCGATTTCCTCCTACCGACTGACGAGCCTCTCTCGCTCCTTGCTCCCGGCTTCCATTGCCCCAATGTCGTTTCCCTTTCGACTCGATTCCCCCCCCACCCTCTTCACCCTCCTCCCCCCTCTCTCGCCCGTTAAGAGGGACTGCTTTGTGCCCGGATCTCGTTTCGCGAAGCCGAATCGCCGTCTAGATCGGAATGCGTCAAGCACCGATTGACAAGTGCGCGCTCGCATTAATAATAATGAAAAGTCGCGGCCTCGAGATGATCTTAATTACGTCGTCGGACCGCTCGAGTCCTACACTGGGAACATGCGTAAGCGACTGCGAACCTCCGTGGGAGAGCACCTTATTGCAAGTTACCGAGAGTGAGGGAAATGTCATCTCGATTGGAAGCGGCTCCTCCCCGGGGCGGAGGGGACAGTGAATTACACTTCCTATACCTTGGATTATAATAATGTAATTGACAAGGATGCTAAGTGCGTACTGGGACAATAATTTTACGAGTGACAAGAGCCGGAGAGCCGCGGAGAGCTACTGATTCCGCGATTTAAGGCATTGGGAGGGTGGGGGGGGGTTGTAATGTCTGCCCGTCACCGATGCGATCGTCGAGGATGTCCTCGAGACCGGTGGAGGCGAGAGGCGACGTAGTTCGCATCTCGTGGAGCAGCAGCAGCCGGACACGCGCTCCCGTTCGGCTCTTAGGGAACTCGAGGCTTTATTCGTGGCTGTGGCTGTGGCTGTGGCTGTGGCTGTGGCTGTGGCGATGGCGATGGCGATGGCGCATAACGCATGCTCGTTACCTGAGCCGAGACTCGGCCGTGCTAACGAGTACGTGCGCCGTGAGCCGTGATTTTTGCTTTTCCGGAATACCGCGGGATTGATGATAGCTCGACGCCAAAGGAAAAAGGGCGAGCTGCAGTCACGGCAACATTCCCACGGAGTCGCCGGATAGATCCCCCAGGCGCGTCATTATTTCGATTAACTCGCGATCGTGCCCCTCCCCTCCCCGTTACCCTCCACCCACCAACGCCACCAACCTCCCGGCCGTACGTCTCCTTGACTCGGTTGGTCTAGGACGATAGCGCGTTCGCGCGCGTGGCCGAGGAAACGGACGTTCCGAATGGATAAAATGAGAATACGCTGTCGCTACGTAAATAGTTACAAACAAATCCGATGATTAATCGGCGAGAATGCACGTGTCCAATAGGAGAAAGTTATCTCCGCGCCACCACAACCCCTCCCACCAACTCCCCTCTACGATTTATCGCTTTCTTTATCATAAACGTCAATTGTAATGTATATGCGTGATAATCTTTAAAGTAATGGCGTATACGTATTGCTTGAGTTATTAGAATGTATTGTCTTGCAGATAACAATGATACGATAGGGATATATTGCTAATATATTGCGAGTATACGTCTTGCTCCGCTAGTTCCTACTTCGCCTTAAAAACCCAGCCCAGCCTTAGTAACCTAAGGACGTTTGGTTGTTACCGAACCATTATATATTAATGCTCGGAGTATCGATTTTTTTCAAAACATCCGTAGACTCGCCGCCCGCTCGCGTCTCGTTCGATTTAGGTGATTGAGAAGAGGTTTAATAAAACGGCCGAGATGCTCTTTCCCCATTCTTTTTATTTTTATTTTTTGTTTTCTGTTTTCCGTTTCTGTTCCCGAACGTAGAGCGCGTAGAGGGAGTAGTGGGACGGAGCGTTCTGATGATCCGATGGGCGTTAGAAAATCTGCTTTGGTGAATTGATTTTCCACATGAAGTTTTTTGAATTAAAGCGTAAGGGAATTTTCAGAAGTACATTAATCCAGAACGAAGGTGGGAGGTAGGGCAATAAGATAGGCGAAGGCCTGCCCTTCGAGCGAACGAAAATCCAAAGAGAGCGAGAGAGTGAGAGAATGGGAGTGATAGAATGAGAGAGAGAGAGAGAGAGAGAGAGAACGTGAGTGAGAGTGAGTGAGTGAGAGAGGGGGTGGGAGCCGTAGCGAGGTTTCGAGGAGGGGAGGATGGAACGTAGCCGCTGCATATTGTCCGAAGAGAACGAAAACGCAAAAGAGCCATGGCATACGAGGTGCGCGCGCTTATTTGCCTGTGTATTTACATATATCCGGGTGTGTTTGTGTGTCGTTCACGTAGATGCGAGGCGGGCCCTGAGTGCGCGTGCGTTCCCGCTCATGCACGCACGCACGCACGCACGCACGCACGCACGCAGCGGCACGTAGTAAGGCAGAGTGAGAGAGAGAGAGAGAGGGGGGGCGACGAAGAGGTACGTACACGAGCAGAAACTCGCAATACGCTTCGGGTCTACGTATACTACGTACGGCGCGTCGTAACGGTAAGAGGGCGAGGGTAAGGTGGAACGCCCACGCGTATCTCGATCTAATAAATTCAACATTTCGCCGGTAAATCCGGGACCTTCGAGGCCGTTCTCCGAGAAAGTGAGCCGAGAGCGAGCGAGAGGGCAGACACGAGGTAAAAAGCAGACAGGGGCCTTCTTCCTGAACCCTTCAACCGCGAGGAGATAGTCTTTCGTATACATTTATTCATAAGAGCGGGTGAGTTGTATACCCAAAGAGCACGTGAGAGCTGGAAAACTTTGGTGAGAAGGTACTACCTACGTAATAATAAGGAGGTAAAGGGGCTCGAACGATCTCCTTGATTACGTAAACGATGGCCTTTTCGGCAACGCGAACGCCCCCCCCCTCATCCCCCCACTATTGACTTGTTTTTTTCTTCTTTTTTTTCTTTCTTTTGCTCGTAAAACGTCTTACCGTAAATCATTAATTGTAGCTCGTAGCTCGGCCTGTAAATTAGCACCGCTAATGAGACCGAATTTCAGTGGCTTTGATTGAAATGTATTTTACGGCGGTTAAATTAGCGAAGGAGCGAGCGCCGCGTTAAACCCGCCGAGGGACGTTAAAAATTAAGGTCTGCCAGCCTTTGAATCGTTACTTTCAATTAAAGTCGAGAGCTCCTTTAAACGCTTACAGGAAGAGTTGGAAAGATGGGTATTTATGGGAAATGACCGCGAGCAATAGGTTGTAAATAATAACAATAATAATAACGATGATAACAATAACAACGACAACGACAACGACAACAGTAACAATAATAATGTGGGGAACGGGACCGTGGAGCGAGCGCGCGGCGCGTTATTCCGTTTGCCATGTAAGTATCGGACTTATCGATGACGAGGCATTCGTTCGAAAAAGGGTGGCGCAGGGGCGGAGGGGCGGGGGTGGTGGATGGAGAAGGCACCTCCTCCAACGACGGGAACGAGGCTAGCGCGCGACCAATAACCAAGACCTTGTTCCCGGGCACTTGATCCGGCCGTGGGGAATTCCCGAAACAATGCGCGCCTCGCCTTTTTCGCCGGGCACCTGATGCACGAACCACTGAGGACGAAAGAAAGAAAGAAAGAAATAAAGAAAGAAAGTAGCTGTGCGCGCACGGCCAGTTCCTTTTGCGGTAAAGCACGCCGCGAAATCTCTTTCGAATGTTCCGCGAAAAAGGGCGCGTGTCACGCGGAGGCCCGCGGGAGGGAATCCCTCGATCCGGTGGTCCGATATGCCGGGGAGATGCGCGACGAGGCCGAAGGGAGTCGCGCCGATAAAAACGCGGGAATTTGCAAAAATGAACAATTATAGGAATTCAGAGTAGAATCTCTCTTTATCTGGCTCGAGTTTGCTCTCTCTCTCTCTCTCTCTCTCTCTCTCTCTCACACGCACGCGCCCGTTCTCCGCATTGCGCTCGTGTGCAGGCTAATTCTTTTCACCGTTGCCCTGTACCCGGGGGAACGAGGAGCTTGTTGCGAGGAGCGTGGAGCGAGGGGCAGGGCAGGGCAAGGCAGGGCAGGGCAAGGCAGGGCAGGGCAGGGCAGGGCAGGGCAGGCCAGGCCAGGCCAGGCCACGACGGACGGACGGACGGACGGACGGACGGTCGGTCGGTCGGTCGGTCGGTCGGTCGGATGGTCGGGGCGTGGAGAGGAGAGGAGAGATGCACGCGGACATGCGCACGCGCGGGTCGTTTGAAGTGTTCCATGCCTCGTTCTCTTACCTCTCTTTCTTTGACTCGTGCCCACCTCCTCCACCTCCTGCCATCCATCTTTTAGCCTCGGTGCATCTGATTTTGAATCTCTCGTACGGCTGTCGTGACCGTTTCACCGAGCTTTTCGGGCCGCGCAACGCCCGAATTCCCAAACCCTTGAATCCCAAATGCTTGAACTTTCCTCGTGATTAATTTCAATTCCCTCGGCCACGTGCTTCCCCACCTTCATTATAATAATATTCCGAAGTAATCGCTTCGGCGTAACCCGCGGGCCTTTCCCTACATTCGTATATCAAATAATAATCACGAGCAAGCCGATCGGGACATTTATTTATTCCGGTATTTATTTTTATCTTTTGCGTAATATTGGCCGCGCATGCGCCTAAACATGATTATTCCTTGGCGAGAGAACGCAATGTAATCGAATGCGCTCCGAGGAATACTTACTCGTTTGTAGCCTTATACTTTTTTTTTTACTTTTTATACGATCTTCGCAATCACTGATCTTATTCTTAAACTTATTCGGACTTACTTATAATGATTTCTTAACTTTAGCCGGCAAGATCGATAAGAGCTCCGAATAAATGATGCTTAGTTGTTAAACAAGTCGAAATCGAACATCGACCGGAACGGGTTCGTTGTACTTTTTCTTTTAACGCATTACTTATTACGAAATTATTTCATTGTTTGTCCGAGTTATTCGTGGATCGAGCATACGGAAGACACGACTCGATCGATCCTGTTCTAAATCTAACGGAAACCATAAATAAGGGTTTTAATTGGTGCGATCGGTTGGTCGGCTTCGACGTCATCTGACTTTTACGCAAACAAATGCGGTTGACGTACTTTTTAAATGAAAACGACGAATAAAACTTTATCGTTATTGGAGGTGAAAGAAAGGAAAAGAAAAAGAAAAAAAGGGGCAAGAGAAGAGGAGCGAGAGAAATTCCGATCAATCTTCAGCTGAGCAGTAAAAAAAAAAAAAAAAAAAAAAAAAAAATAAAAATAAAAAAAAAAGCTTAAAATAAAGGGAGGATATTGCGTACGAAATTCAAAAATTTTTCTCGTCCTCGCATAGATCGGGAATCTCGGGAAGTTTCTCCCTTTAAAACGAGTTCCCTCATCTCCTTGGCGTAATATTATTCACGCGCCTATTTAATTGCGGCGGAGGTGAGCGCCGAGCCCCCGCCGATAATCGATAAATTATCTATTTAATTTATCGCGGGTGCGCCTTGTTTTGGAAAATTCAGCCACGCAAGTCGCCCTCGTCTCCCGGAAGAAGAGGAGAAGAGCCCGGAGACTCGAAAATGAAGACTATGACAAAAAGGGAGTAAGAGACCGGCGAGAGATATCCCCGTGAGAACTACGGGGGTAGAGGCGAGGAAGAGACGACCAAGGCATATATGTATATATATATATAGAGAGAGAGAGAGAGAGAGAGAGAGAGAGAGAGAAGACGAGGAAAAAAGTGATACGGTAGCGGGATGTCGTCGATCTCTCGCTAAAGGAACGCAGTGTCCAAAGAGGGGCAGAGGCAGACAGAGGCAGAGAGAGAGAGAGAGAGAGAGAGAGAGAGAGACGATTACCGATTCTCCTCTTGCCACATATTTCGCGTTCTACAGGAGGGCCGAGGAGAGGCAGAGGGAACGGACGGAGCTCGCAAGAAGTCGAGGGTTCGCCGACATTCGCGTCCTCGCTGCGTAATGTCCCTCTTCTTCTTTTGCCGTAGCCGCGAGCCGGAGATTCACCAGGAGGAGCGGGAACGAAGGAGAGACAGCTCAAGCGCAAGTTCGATCTCTCGAGGAGTCGGGCCCGATCGTTGGATCGGATGATCGAGCTGCTTTGTCGGGGCGTTGGCCACGTGAGATTATTTCGACGTAGCCTCGAAGGCTCCGCGATTGACTCCCGGTGACTCGTCCGGCGATATTCCCTCGGCTGACCTTGGCATTGACTCTTACTCTCATTAGCCGTTGCGCAAGTAAGCGCGGGAAAGCGTCCCGGAGCCTCCCACGGCTTCCTCAAGTACAAAAGAAAAGCAGACGAAAGGCGATAAGCAGATAAAGGAGGCCGTGAGGGAGGGAGGGAGGGATGGAGGGGGAGAGAAGAACGGGACAGAGAGAAGGAAAGAAAGACCCTACATGGTAGGGTAAGAAGGGAGGGGGAGGAGTAGGGAGAGGAGGTGGTAGCCGGGAGGAAACAAAGTGCCAATATTTTTCAGCGTCCCCGTCTTCGCAAATATTCCAAAATGTTTTATTCAACTTGAGAGAGGAGCGAGAAGCGGGACGGTCGGTGGGCGGAAAGGAGTAAGGGGATCGAGGGCCGGCGGAGCTCATCGCGAAAATCAAATTCGCAGCTGAGCGACAAGAGCCGAGGAGGTGCACGATTGTTAGGCCGGCAAAGAAGAAACGCGTAAAGGCGAAGTCAGCCAGGAAAAAGGGACGAAAATAAAATGCCGGGGGGTAGGTGGGTGGGTGATGGTGGCGCTGGTCGTGGCGCTGGTCTTGGTGCTGGTCGTGGTGCTGGTCGTGGCGAGAGAGAGAGAGAGAGAGAGAGAGAGAGAGAGAGAGAGAGAGACAGAGAGAGAGAGAGGGAGCTCGCGTCGGTCGTATCAAACGCGGGGGCCTGAGCGGGGCCGCGGCGGGAGGGCAGGAGGGAGTAGCGCGGACCCGTCGCTGCTTTTTCCCTCCCTCATTGGGCATTCAGGTAGCGCTTGCGCCAGTTGTCACCGCTGACACATCGTACGTCAAGGGTCCCGTATCTCTGCGGAAAAAGGAGCTGCCCGGACGTAGGTAAGGGACGACTCAATTGTAATCGGCCGGAATCGATGCGCGACGTCTTACTCTCGGTCTCCGCTCCCCCTCCGCCCCACTTATCCTTCGTACACCCCCCCTCCCCACCACCCCACCGCCCAACTCACCACCACCACCACCAGTCTGAACGAACGCGTGAGGGCGCACGTATTCGAACGCGGTTATTGGGCTACGCAGTCCCCGCGGTATCAATTATAATTCGTAATTGCGCCGGGGATTCGTTAAAGCAGAGCTGGTGCTCTTTTCTCTTTGGCCGTAGACGGCTTGTAAATGTTGAGCCGCGAGTTCTGGCTCCTTTCACGCAGCTTTCGACTTGGTCCGGCAGGGCTCCCGAGATTTAAAGCTCGTTAGCCGCGAGGGGACTCTCTCTCTCTCTCTCTCTCTCTCTCTCTCCTCCCTCGCAACCACGTCCTCTTACCTGAAACCGTTAAGAGCATTAAAGACAGCTTAAGCATCGCCTCCTCGTCCTGCATGATTAATAGCCTCTTTAAAACCATAGACAATGGCCGAGCTTGCGTACCGATACATCTCTCTCTCTCTCTCTCTCTCTCTCTCTCTCTGCTGCTGCTGCTGCTGCTGCTGCTGCTGCTGCTGCAGGTGCTGCTGTTGATGTTGCTGCTACTGCTACAACAACTTTTTCCTCGCTTCATGATAAGCCCGTGTTGCAAAGCGACCAAGGAGGGACACTTCTTCCCCTTAGTCCCCTCCCCACACGATATTATGCGTACATTTACGTACGGATCACTCGGTTATTGCGACGGTCACTTTACTCGGTAATTGCGATCCTTAGTCGATAATTTGCCTGACCGCAAATTTATAAATAATCAACGTCCAATTATAAAACTCCGTTTGATCTTCATTTATTTTTCAAGTTTTCACTGAAAATTATTATACGAGAGAAAGAGAAGAGAATTGCACATTAAGTAAGGGCGGCAATAAGAAAAAGGGAAATTATCTTTATAAAGGAGAATTTTTATTACTCATTCCCTCCTCGCGAACAACTTTCGAACGGGAATTTTCAAATCTAGAGTAGGAGTACGTACCCTCTCGAGATTATTTATTAAGTGCTAATCTTCAGGGCGCGTTCTTGCATTTTCTTACATTATTCCCCCCTTTTTTCCTTCGGCTTTATTCACCACCCCCTTCTCCCATCCCACCTCGTCTCTTGCTCGATTGCCGTTTACTATTTCATAAAAGATGTAACGCGTTGATGCGGGAGACAGAGGGCTTGGGGGAGCGAGCGAGCGAGCGAGAGAGAGAGAGAGAGAGAGATCGTGTGTGTGTGTGTGTGCGTGTGAGCGAGCGGTTGGTCGGGGCGGTACGGGGGGAGACTGAGAGAGAGAGAGAGAGAGAGGAGAGAGAGAGAGAGAGAGAGCGAGAGAGGAGTTACAGCGCTATCTCTCTAAGAAGGTGGAGGTCGGAGTGGATCGCCTTGGAGCCCAAAAGGCGCGCGCCCCGCCCACCGTCTCGTCGTCTCTTGGAGAGGAACTCCGCCGTGGAGCCCTTTGCGTTATTCCTTTCGATTCGTGGCCTCTGTACCCGCTGCTACGTGCCACGGGATTTTATTTGCTTCGAAAATTATTGTTTGAACAGCCCCGGTGACTAGATTAGCTCTTATAACGCATTACCCTCCTCTGCCTTTTTTTCGCGATGCTTCTGCTTCTTCCGTACCTTTTCCACTCTCCCTCTATCCTCATTTTTTGCTCATACCCATTCTAGAAGCGGCGATTGCTTTATTTTCGATAATTAAAGCCTTTTAATGGATGTAGCCGCACGTTGATTGGATCATTTGTTTGGAGAGGCTCCGGATGTAGCCGGCCGGGACGCTTTTCCCTACCACGAGCATTTCACTTTGGACAAGGATAATCGATTCTTCTTACCTAATGCATTTACTTTAAACGGCAATGAGTCCGAGCCCAATTTCTCTCTCTCTCTCTCTCTCTCTCTCTCTCTCTCTCTTGGTCCTTCTTCACCATCGAAAGGACGATTGCGTGTCTGGAGTAAGAGCAGCTATGCATTAAGGACCTTGACGAGGTCAGTGGTAGAAGATCGCGATGAAAGACAAGGGGCCGTTGAATCCAGGAGGAAAAATCATGCAGCGCTAAATAATTACACGTATCTAGTCGGACTTATGGCCGAGGTCGCGCCCGAGCACTGCACGGGTACTCGCGAGTACTCGCTCCATTCAACGCTCCGATCTCCCATTAGAAAATCTCGTGGCCATTAGATTATCTTCGTCAACGAGGGCGCGATTATAGGCTCAAATAATAAGCTCAAGTACTGCGTAGCATGTTGAGAAGAGATCCTACCCCCCTCCCCTCCCATCTTCCCTCAAATAACCTAGCTAACATTCCACGATCAGCGGCCACGTGAAAGGGAATAATTAGGTATAAAAGCCGAGAGAGAGCCATGAACGAGGCTATGTATTTTGGAAATGGCCTCCTTACCTCTTTCTATTCTATTAGCCCTTGTTGTAATTAATTGCCTATCTATACTTACCGGAAGCTGATAAAACTCACTTTACGTTAAATCAACAGTAATTATTCATTATTAGATCGAGTAAAGATCGTAGAGGATTTAACGCTCCCGTATAATTCAATATTTTTGCAGCCATTAGGCAGAGCCATTATGTATATTGTACGAGGGGCTTACTTAGCGCCTCTAACGCTTTTTAAGGCGATTTTTCAAATTAGCTTTAATCTGCTTTCATTACACCGACTCGTACAAAATCTTTCCGGATTACTGATTTCACGCATCATTGATCCAATCGCTGCTACAATGACTCGGGTAATAAGCGAGCTAAAAAGCAAGCTTTTACTTATCGAGGAACTTTTAATTTTCCGTTGGCACATGGACGCGGGTCCACAACCACACTGCCAGTCCAGGCATTGAAAATTAAATTCACATTTACAAATAATATTTGTCCGAGAGAAATGTACTTTGCACTCCCACAGGAATTGTTCGGCCTCCTCTCTCCGATAAACATTATTTATCTGTTTTAAGATTTCCTACGAGATTTCCTTTCAAAATACCATATTCACACATACGTCCTCCATATGCATACGTATATATATATATATATATATATATATGTGTGTGTGTGTGTGTGTAGAGCTAAAGAAATTACTAAATTAGATTTCTGATAAAAAGAGAAAAAGACCAAAAGGTGGAACACACCTGCACCATTCGAGTACACGTTTACGATTTTCGTAATTGATAAACAATAAATGTAACAACTCTTTCTCTTTTTTTCTTTTGGGCACTTGATAATAAAATTCATTAATCATAACAATCGATCGGTTCGACACCATATCTCGCGTTTCAACAATTTGACACTTGAGTTTTCGTATGCGGTTAAAAAAGAATCAGATAAAGATATCGATGGGCTAAGAGCATGGGAAGGGGAGGGGTATGGCAGAGATAGAGAGAGAGAGAGAGAGAGAGAGAGAGAGAGAGAGAGAGATAAAAAAAAGTCAAGTATTTAGAGCCCTAGAAGTAGAATAACGGTCTTTTATCTTAGCGATCGGTCTATTCGAGTGGTGCGATGATCGATCGAGTGGCTGGTTCGAACGTAGCGAGCGTAAGTGCAC
Source organism: Ceratosolen fusciceps (assembly GCA_018883505.1). Taxonomy (NCBI): domain Eukaryota; kingdom Metazoa; phylum Arthropoda; class Insecta; order Hymenoptera; family Agaonidae; genus Ceratosolen; species Ceratosolen fusciceps. The sequence goes on along the minus strand of RCIC01000002.1, from coordinate 13,843,336 downwards.
CTCGAGGAAAAGATGAATCGAAACGTCATTGCACAACCCACACAGCTCTATCCTATGCACGTACGTGCATTGGCGAGTGACTCAACGCGCGAGGCTCGCAACGCAAATCCGCCGTCCTCTTTCGTCCTCTTTCGTCTTTATCATTAACTTTCCGAACGTACGGGCGATTCTTTTGCGATTAATCTGTGCCTGCAGGGAGGGACTGCGCTGCCCTCTCCCCGTTGCAACGAGCACCTTCACCGGGCTCGAGCCGCTAGCCGCGGCCTTTTTTCTTTGATCTCTCGAATCTCGGTAATGTGGAAATTGGTAATGATAGAAAGTCGATCTTGATAAAAAGAAAATGTGTCGGCGGGCGCTTATTTATTTGTCGTCTTACGACGAATAGATCGTCTGACCAAGTCACGATTGTTCTTTCGTTCCCCGCTCTTGTAATTGATCGTAGCTCGGCCTCCTCGCTCGCAACCCTTCCTACCCCATCACCCCCTCACTCACCCCGCACACGTCACCGACCCCGACAGGAAGGAACTCCATCCTTCGCTTTCGAGGATAGTAGTTCGTTATTTGCAAGGCAAGGACGTTGAGGGCTGACGAGACTGCGCGCGTAGCGTATAAAATTCCTCGGGCCCTGAGCATCAAATCGTTAAGGAACGGAGGCCTGAGATGACCAGGTGGATCCGACGACAACTGGTTACCGAGAGACCGAGTCGTCGATTTCCATCCTCGCGATATCGATTTATTAACTGTCCGCGCGGACAGTTTAGCCGTCACTTTCATAACCGATGAAAAGCCGGCAAGGCACCATTTACCTGTCGCCCCTGCGATCAAAGCGCGTCCCGGCCACGGATGCTTCTCTCTTAGGCCTACGTGTCTCTCGCAGTGGAGATCCGCTACCAGCAGGCGCCTCTCGTCCGGCCCCTGTCCCGCGATGCAACGACCGCCGCGAGAAAATAGAAAAGAAAAGAGCCTCCGGCTCGGCCTCGGCGGGGCGGGAGGGTGGGGAGGGGGGGGGGGGGCACGGCGAGGAAGAGCGGCGGGGACGGTTACAAAGGCAGGATGCCGCGAGAGGCATGTCGACCTCAAACCTGCGAACCTCTCCGCCGCTCCATGCGTTGACCTAACCTCACTTTCGCATAATGCCGCGCTCTCGTGCTCGTGCCCGCCCGGCTCCTACCTCGCCTATGTGTGCATTGCTATATTCGTGCACTGGCGCGGCTAACCGCCCGACTTAATATAATTATTGTCGCTCCTCTTATTGTTAGTCCTTCCTTGGCAGACTGCGGGCGGTGCCATCGCGCTTCCTGGCCAAATGTTGAATCGCCCCCAATAACCGACAGTTACGTGCAAATTGATTTTATTCACGTATCCGAGCGGCTACTTTCATTCGTTGCCACTGACCGAGCATTACCAAAGGTATTCTATAACGAAAACGTGCCCAATCTCCCTCGGAGTATTTTTTTTTTATTTAACGTCTCCCCGAATCCTGTAATCACTATCCTCGATTCGGGGTTTGATTGGAAGTTGAGAGCCTCTGATTATTCATATTTGAAATCTCAAATGTTTCGCAAGGCGTACTTTTATAATCTGATTAAAGTCGTAATTAATTTTAGCCGATCGTCTGAATCGCACAAGAATTTTCATTAGACGTATTATAATATATTGCAAATTAATTATCATAATAAATTTCTTCGTTGTAATTTAAAGTTTTTATCCTTTCGCGGCATTATAAGGATTTAGTTTATTAGATCTTCTGCAATATTATGCAACCGGGGAGTTTTTACTTCTTCGGACCGGGCAACTATGAATATTATAAGCAAATGAAATTTATGCCTAACCCGTAACGTAATATTTTTCAAGCGCCTAATGAGATTTCAATGCGCGGCGCGGGATAAGTTTTTTTACCCGATAATCCATTGAAACGGGGGTTACGAAGTATTTACACGTAACATCATATATTAATTGTATTGTAATGAAAAATTCAATTAAAATCAATGTTACGAACGTAATCATGATTTTACGACGTAAGCTCTGGATAAATTGAGGAATTAGGTAAAAAAAAAAAAAAAAAAAAAAAAAGAAAAAAAAGAGTTATTTACCTTACCTGCGAGCGGCCGAGCGAGTGGCTAATTAATGAATTATATTTTCAGATTAAATTAAAAGTAAAAGTACCGAAGAAGCCGGTGCGGTGCGGTGCGGTGCGGTGCCGGAGTGAGTGAGTGAGAGAAAGAGAGATAGAGAGACAGAGAGAGAGAGAGAGAGAGAGAGAGAGAGAGAACAGGGGGATCAATAGGTCGGTAGGACTCGGGTCGAATAGTTATAAACAAGTTTGAGAGGAGGTTATCGGGGTTACGTGGAAAAAAGGGAGGCCGAATAGAAGAGAAAAAACAAGAAAAGGAAAGGTATATTATAATCGAATGATTCCTCAGGTCGTGGCAGTTAATTAAAAATGCCGAGAAAAATAAAGCTCGTGAGAGCGGAGCACGCAGAGAGGAGGCTCGTGTGTTCCGGGGATACTTTGCAAATTAGTGCTTGTCTATATCTCGGGTAGGCTATCGTTGGGAATCGCGAGGCACGAAGGCCGCTGAAATATTTTAGCATAGATTACGTGCGCATTAATTGAATAAAGTCGGTCGCGTCGATATGTCATTCCCGTAGTCGGGCGGTGGGGTGTGGTGGGCTGTGGTGGGTTGGGGGGGGGATGGTCGTTACTGGTGGTTGGGGGGCGGTGACGGTGCATAAGGCGCGCCACGAGGAAGCCGAGGGATTGTTGTTAAATTCGCAAAGGAAAGAGAAGCGGCCGGGGTGACGGCGCAACGTCCGCTCCGGGGGGAAGAGGAAGGGATGCCCGGTGAAAAACGCCTCGGACGCGCGCTTCCGGATGGACGCGAGTGGGCCGTCAGTCTGTTGTCGGTAGGTGGACGTACGGGTGGTGAGCTATGGGCCAGGGCGAAGGCTTGTCATTAGGCGGGGGCACCTCGCCGTATGTTTCCAGGGTTCCGCTAGGCCGGATTTCGGTACGTAGGCAGCCTGTCGCGAGCCGACGCGGCGCTCGAGCCGCAACGTAATCGCCGAGGGTCGGAGTCAGTAGTAGTAGTAGTAGTAGTAGTAGTAGTAGTAGTAGTAGTAGTAGTAGTAGTAGTAGTAGTAGTAGTAGTAGTAGTAATAGTGGTGGTGGTGGTGGTGGTGGTGGTGGTGGTGGTGGTCGTGGCCCGGAGGGATGAGGATTATTAACGGAATTCGGAAGCGAGGCGAGCGCGAAAAAGTTGGCCGGGTCGCTTTTGTCGTCGTTGGCTCGCCTCGGCGGAGGCCTCGGCCCGTTTTCCCCGCCGCAGAGCAAAGAAGCCATGAAAAGAGAAAAAAGAAAAAAGCAGAAAAGCAAAAAAAAAAAAGGTCATAGGGAGCATCGAAAAATGAGGAACAATGGCCGCTCTAACGCTCCCAAGACAATGAGTTATTAATTATTACAATCCTAATCCATCTTGGGGACTGTTATCGAGGACGCGAGGTCCGACCCGGGGCAATGCTCTTGCACAAGATTCCCACGCATCGACGAGTTCCACGTAGCGCGCGAGCAAATAACAAAGGGCCCTGGCCTTTTTTTTTTTTCACTCCTCGTGCCCATATTCAAATGATTATCAATACGGTGCCGACGTCCTGTCCTAGTCATCCTCCTAGAGCTGGTGTTGGTCTGTAGAACGTCCGCGGCCGAGCTAAGAAGCGTCCATGGACCGGATGTAGGAGAAAAACGGTGGCGTGTGCCACGGGGGTGGGTAGGTAGGTCGTTTCAAGGGCTCTGCTGGATAAATGAGATAAATGAGCGTAATGCTCGCTCGCTCGGCCATAAATATTTATGCGACTCTATAAGAGAGCGAGTGAGCAGTAGGCGAGCGGCCTCAGAAAAATGACGAGGATTAACGGGAAGCCGCGCTAGAACGTTTGACTGGGACCGAGGTCGGCTCCTTGGCCCGTCATCGTCGTCGTCGTCATCGTCGTCATCGTCGTCATGAACAGCAGGAGCAGGAGGGGTAGCAGGGACAGCGGCAGCAAGGTCAATTATCAATCGTTCGGCGTTGCTTTTCAATCCTTTCTCTCCTTTTATTTTTCATCTATCATTCAACTCAGCCACCCCCTCCACCAGGGCAAACTCTATCTACGTGTGCCTTCGCTCGTTAATATACCTAAGCAGAAGAAAAAAAGGAAGTAAGGAGCGAGGGGGCGGGCCACCCCCGGGTCCTCCAGAAGTTGCTGTTCATACACGGCGCCGCGGTGTCAATATTTCTTTAGAATCCTTCCTTCCTTCCTTCCTTCCTTCCTTATAGCGGACCGCGATGATTTATCGTATCTTTCCGCTTCTCTTTCGTACCTTTCATAAGCTTATATACACCCCCATTGAAAATGTCTGCTTTCATTAGCGAGGCTGGCGAGCAGATATTTTTCTTCTTCTCTTTATTCATTTTTATAGCACGTACGTTACTGCTCCGCGGCAACGTAGGTGATTTTACAAAATCATTCCACCTTTATTATCGCATAGTCCAGCTGCTCTTTATTCATTAGTCGATAGTATTAATGGATCGTTCTCCCGCGTATTAACTATTAACTACTCACGGACGTTTCGATAACCTCTCCGCCACTTTCCCCATCTCTCCCACAATACTTTCACAAACATTCAAGGATCCGCTGTTAATATTCAACGCACAAAGTCGTAGGCGAGCCAAAAGTAAATAAACAGGGATATTCCTTCAATACGCCGGTATTCTATTTTTCTTAAATGATTATTTCGCTAACTAACAAGGAGGCTCGGAATAGCTTATAATGGCCGAAACGGTGGATCCAACGTATAAAGCGTATTCTATTCGGCAATACAAACTTTTATAATTAGTTTTCAAATATGATTTGAGGGGTAAATGATTAAACGGCCGCGGTGCTTAGTGATGAAAAATCGCTAAAACTTCTTTCTTGCACGAAGGATCGTACGGATAAGAAAAGTAATTTTGACGAGCGAATAAATTCAAAACGAAACCGAGTCTTCCGCGAGACGTTGCATTCTTTTCACACCTTCTCTATCTTTATCTCTTTGGCTTGATGAGCCTCGTACGCGTGTCTTCCAACATCTCGTCCCATTAGCATATATATTAATTGCTTCTCACAGGGCTTTGATACCGCGCCAACGCACCTTCCCGCATACAAGCTTACACGTGTACGCGTATCCCCTTCTGGCGCCTCCATTTCTTCTCATTCGCTTTTCTATCTCCATCTCTCTCTCTCTCTCTCTCTCTCTCTCTCTTTCGGGCTCTCTCGGCCTCTCTAATACTTCCCTTCACCACGATATCCCCGCCTCCCCCGCCTCCCACGCCCAAGCTATTCAAAATATACGAAGTTTTCCAAGCACCCGTACGAATCCCACTTACTATCACATGCGTATCAGCGTTTATGTGTATGCGCTCGCTCACGTGTGGCTGAGAGAAAGAGGGAGAGAGCGAGAGAGCGAGAGAGCGAGAGAGCGAGAGAGTGACGACGTATTACTATTTCCCCTCTTAGTTATTAAGTGCTCGACGCTCAGAAAAAGAAAAAAGTCGCTGAAAAGGTACACTAGTCTTTAAGAGCAATTTTCTATATGCTCGCATCAATGAGAGTAGTCCCTTTTTAACAATCAGCTTAATATTTTATGAGTACGTATGAGTACTCGATGTGCGTATGTGTAAATGCTTCACAATTTCAAGGGATGAATGAATAATGGGGAAACGGTGGTGAAATCAAGTCGCAGGCTCTGTGATAATAATAAATACAATTGTAGTAATAAAACTCGATTCCTCCTCGTCATACAATACACGTATGCTGTTAGTAATTAGAGTTTATCTATCCACTACTGTATTGAAAAGGACTACGAATCGGAATTTAAGCGAACCGACAGTTTAGCGACAAATTTCAGAATAATCAAGACTATTGGATCGGCCCAAAGCACGAATTAATTATCTTATCGATCGCGTAAATCGTCTACTTTATTCCGTTTTGTCACCTTCACGCGCACTATTATTATTAATAATAAACATAATATTGGAGGTTAAAGTCGAAGGTCATTCGTTTTTTAAAATTACATTTACTTGGACAATTAATAAATTGATCTAAGTGTACGAACGATAGTAAAGCATCGAGTAATTTTTGCTGCATTGCGTGTGGGATGGTAGCGATGTATTGCACCCTCGTTTAATACAAATCTGCAAATGTCGTAGAAGAAGATGGGATTAAGGAAATGTTGAAGAGGCGGGTGCGAAGGAGGAAGGAAAACCGAAAGTGGCATATAGAATAAAAGAGACTCCATTAGTGCTCGTTGACATCGACTTCCGTTATTCCAGAATGCAATAGAATGTAGTTGGATAAAAAGGTCGAGTAGGAAAAGGGGGAAAGAGAGAGAGCTGAGAGAGAGAGAGAGAGAGAGAGAGAGAGAGTGAGAGAGCGGCGGTGGTGCTTTATATTGTATTAATATATATATATGTGCAATTTGTCGATGATTCCAGCGGGAGATAAGGCGGATAAAGACTCTCGAGAGCAAGTGTGTGCGTGAAAAGAAGAAGCCGAGGTATTTGTACGTAAAATGAGAGGCGCGTTAATCACCTAGCATCACTACTACTTTATGACAATGCCTCCCCTGTTTCATACTGTCGCAGAATATGTAAAACCTCTTGGGATCTCGAGTCGAGTCTCGGTACGTACTTTCACGAGAGCGAGAGTAATCCCGCGAGCGCTGGCTTATCAAGAAATTATTGAATTCGCAGCTCGTTGTAGTATCGGACTTATAAGCTATTACCAATTTCGCCTTTCTAACTCTCTTAGGCCTCGTTGCAGCCTTGGCGAACGAATTTTTTTCTCTGCTATATAGCTAAATTCATAATTCGCGAATTGGAATAGTAAACATAACCTCCAAGGCTTCCGTATTCCTCGCTTGTAAAGAAACGCGGCGTATCTCGTCTTGTGTAGGTGAGAGCAGAGAGCAGAGAGCAGAGAGCAGAGAGAGAGAGAGAGAGAGAGAGAGAGAGAGAGAGAGAGACATGTATATACCGAGAGCGAGAGGGGGTGGGCTGGGGTGGGGGGTAGTAGGGAACCTCAGTTGCATAATTATTTAAAAAAAATCTCCAAGACATTCTCGGAGGACGATAAATAAGGAGAGGGAATGCCGTAATAAAGGCGACTCAAGAGTGGCATAATAGATGCTTGCCAGTCGAGAAATTCCTCGGTAAAACTTAAGTAAAATTGTTTGTTCTTCTTCTTCTTCTTCTTCTTCTTCTTCTTCTTCTTCTTCTTCGTCTCTACTTCTTTATAAAGTTTGTCGGTCGGACTTGGAAAGTCATTGCTCCGGATAAAAAGTATTGGACATCGTGGATCGTGTGCGATTGTAAGCCAGCTAGCATATGGTCGGTATAAGTCGCCAACCTCGATGATGAGACGGGGAACTCGTAGTTATCGGACTCTTGGCTGGGCCGACCGTGCCCGATTATCCCCTGGGAACGACGGCAGGCTAACCCGGCACGGGGTATGGGCACGGGGTATGGGCACGGGGCCGGCGATCGGGGTCCGACGTCGGCCTTGGGCGAAAACGCGGCGCGCATTTACGTAAACGCCGGGGATACGCGATCGTCGCGAGCCAAGGATTGCGGCACCTCTCGCCTGCCTGGCCTTCGGGCGTCATTCACTCGCTCACTCGCTCACTCGCTCGCCATCCACTTTCATTATGCGCCTAGCAGCCGAGCGCGCCTTTAATTACATTTTTGCATCGTTGGAGATGCGTGCAGATACGCGCCGTCCTTTTTTCTCAGAAGCGACCGGCGGCGGCGGCGGCGGCGGCGGCAGTGGTGGTGGCGGTGGCGGTGGCGGTGGCGGTGACGGGGGCAGAGACGGTGACGGGGGCAGAGGCGGCGGCAGTGGCGGCGGCGAGTACGGCCTTCCGGACCTGCCTCGCGACTGCCAACGGAAAAACGGAAACGCCGTTCCACTTTCGACGATCGACGTTAATACTCGACGTCGAGAGCCCGGACTTCTTCCCTTTTTCATCACGGACGCCCGGCTCCGACGAACGCGCTCCGCCGATCCAAGGGAGTAGTGGTAGCGCCTCTCCTCTCGACCTCTCACTCCAATTTTAATCCAATTTTAACGAACCACCTATCCTTTCGAATGCTCACTCGTTGCATCCTCGTCAACGCTCATTCCTACACATCTCCACGCTCGCTCACTCACTCACTCGCTCACGCGCGAGCTCACGTATTTTACTTTCTAATGTGAATTATCGACGTAAAAATCGACAAGCCACTATTGTTTATTGTATCTGACTCGCGAGTTTCCCCCCTCCGCCCTACCCCTCGCGTTTTTTTGTTGCCTTTTTTTTTTTGCTTTTTTCAAATATAAGGTCTTATAATAATGAATGTCGTGCCGAAGGACAAATAATACGTTCTTACCATAATTATTAATAGAAGAAATAAATTTTTACCTATACACGAAAAGCCATACGATCAATAATATAATTGCCGAGCTCTCGAATTGCACTGGTGTATTTGCATTATTTCGAAAGCTACAAAAGAATTTTATTAAATAATAATCCGTCGGTACAGTAGAAGTTATTCATTTCAAAGGACATCGTTCGTCGCTTAAAAAACGTAGCTTAACAAACAAAAATTCCTGCGCCACCTCACTATGCGTATGCTATGAGTTTTTGTTGTTGTAAAAGCCATTCGATCGTTCAAGTTTTGTTTTCGATTGGAATAAAGCCACGTGTACGTGTGCTATTTCACAACGAAGCATTACGTGTAATTTATGCAAAAATTGTGCATATTCATACAGTGATATATATATATATATGGAAAAATTTCTTAAGGAATATGTAACGATTGCAGGCCGGCGAAATACGGAATTCGAATACGGAATTTTTCTCCAATCCGGCGAGCGCAACGGTTGTTCGGAACAACCGAGTCGCTGTTGCGAAGCGTCAAGTTCACGATACCGATGGGCGTAACGTGAAATCCAAAATTTCTTACCAATGAAATAAGTGCAAGAGTATTATTTTGTCTCTCGTGGGAAGCTTGCGCGCGCAATTCATCCCGATAATCTCGACAAATATTAATGATATTAGTACTAACAATAATAACAATAACAATAATAACAATAATAATAATAACAACAACAACAACAACAACAATAATAATAATAATAATAATAATAATAATAATAATAGGACGAGGACAGGCGAATTTAGCCGTTCGGCAATTCACGGTCGTCGTCTAATTACCGAAGGAAATGTCGTTGCCGTGATCGCGGAGCCTCCGACGCTCTCAACGTCTTTTCAAGCTGCGAGCTGCGAACATACCTTCGGCCAGAGGCTTGACGAATTGCGAAATCTCCAGCGCTATTCGGAAATATTATAAAAAAAAAAAAAAAAAAAAAAAACAATAACAAAAAAAACTACTATCTCAAGATAATTTCACTTTTCGGCTTTCAATAAGACTCTTAATAGTCGGATAAAATTCCGTGAGCACGTCCACACGCATACCCACACGTAAATCATTTCTTATTCTTGATTATAGTCCCACAAAATCTATTACACTTGCCGTATAATTATTCAAATCATAGCGTTAATGTGTTAATTGTATGTCACACTTTTAAATAATTAGGCGGTAATTATTAAGCGCTTTAGAATTTTTAAATATTTATATGTATAGATGTATATAAATGAACGCTTAAATGACGACATCTGCGGTACCGTTCAATCATACCATTGAAAATACGACTATAAAATAATTAAAATCTATGGCTTTTTAAGTCAATAATAAAATTTATCGGAATAATAAATTTTTGTAATAAGCTAATTTTAATAACGACGACAATTACAAATCGACATAAATGTAATAAGAAATTTAATAAAGCGTACGTTATGTGTTTCCATACGATGAAACGTTAGGATTCATTATTTAAATATTTATCATTGTTGATTCATGGATCGCTATCTTCGAGATCTCTTTCATATCAGATTTTAGCTCTCCCCGGTTTTTTGCATTTCAGAAATTCTTATAACCTTACGCAAGACTAAATCCAACGTAAAAATATCATAGAATCAATGACGACAACAACAACAACAACAACAACAACAACTGACACACCAATCGCTACACCAACTGCTACAACAGGAACAATAATAATAGCATTTATTAATGTTTTTATTGTTGTTATTGTTATAATTTGCGGTCCTGGCGGTAGTCGTGCAATTGGGTAATGAGTCTCTTCTGTGCCGCGTTCTCGTAGACTCCGGCCTCTTTCCTTTCTTCGAATTCCTTTACTTTATCTTTGCGCACCGCGATGAAAAAAGACGAACGCGTGTGCGCGGCTTAAAGGATCTTATGCGCTGCGGCGATCGATGAGCAAGCCAGTCGTTTTCGTCGCGTTTTAGCTCTCCCTCCCCACCTCTCCCTACCTCCCCCGCGGCACAGCCAACAGTCCGTCTAATCAATCCAACCAACCATCCATCTTTTGAGTCTGACCAGCAGCACCAGCACCAGCAGCACCAGCACCAGCACCAGCAGCTCCTTCGCTGACTCGGTTCTCGTTCATTGCTGTTTATGCGCTTCCATAAACAAGTCATTACGCAATTCCTAGCCGAGCTCCGATCTTTCTTGCTAATAAACTAATGTCGGGCGCATCTTTCGATGTCCGTACGTGCGAGCTTTGTTCTCCCTCTCTCTCTCTCTCTCTCTCTCTCTCTCTTCTTCTCTATTTGCGGCATGATATTTCGACCAATGATCGCGCACCGATTCATAAATAACAGAGATTTAGCTTCTTTTGGCGAACGCGACCCGACAGGGTTGCAAAATATTTAACGAAATCGTTAGTTTTACTTGAGCTTCTTTTTTTTTTTTTATTCCCCTCCAACTACTCGCTCGGGAGCGGCCCCTTCAAAATATTACGCGGTTCGGCTAAATTTTTTCTATTCTCCGAGCCTGGCTGGTTACCTACGAAACCAGACATCGGCTCAAAAATCTTTATGAATCATCGGGAATATGAATTTTGTTGTAACGCATAAACTACTTATATAACATTAACTTTCTTGCGAAGTAATAGTTTTTTATTAGTCTCCCGCGTCCATTATAATAATGCTAATAAAACTAGAACAAAGAATTTAACATGGCTGCAAAAAATATTACCTCAGAGGCCATTATTATTATTATTATTATTATTATTATTATTATTATTATTATTATTATTATTATAAATTTAAAAGTAGGTCCTGTACGTATATGTGTGTATTAGTTAGTGTCGGGACATAGGGTTAAGTGGTAAAAAAATATTGAAAAGTCGTAAAATATAGGTCTCGTCTAAGAATTGGCCTTTGCATTAATTCGTAATATAAACAATGGTAATAATAATAAAGCTAAGGAGAAGGTGAAATTAAGGATCGGAGTAATGTGAGAAATGGGGATGGGGATGGGGATGGGGATGGGGATAAAGTTAACGTGTGCATTAATATAGAATGATGTACGTAGAGATCGAGCAAACAGGAAAATTGGTGCTGCAAGCATTCGAATGTGCAACGTACGCGTGTTGGAACGGTCCGTGTGTATACACAATCTTTACGAGTGCGCAGCAACAACACACGTGCGCTTGTGTTCTCGGGTCCGAAGGGACGAGGCTACGGATGTGCGCCTCGAGGCGCCAAGCTATGCATCAGAATTGATCACGGCTACTTTCATGCTCTAACGCATCGTTTGTACTTCTTGCCTCTCGTTGTTCTTGCGAATACGCGAGCCGACGCGGGCCCCTTCCCATCTCCCACGTGTGCGGGAGGCTCGGAGATCACGAGATAGATCGCGCGCCTCGTAGAGGCATACTCAAAAGGGGAACAGCAGAGAGAGAGAGAGAGAGAGAGAGAGAGAGAGAGTGAGTGAGGGGGAAAGAGAGAGAAAGAGAGAGAGAGAGAGAGGGAGAGAGAGAGAGAAGAGAGAGAGACGGAGAGTGTCGTGGTCAATAATGGGTAGGCGATATCAGCATACGGCTACCTAGACCGAGTACACTTGATAATGCAAATTTGCCAACGACTTCATTTGTGAGAAACGCGAGGCTCCGCTGGATGGATTCCTTCCTCCTTATATTCGTTTTTTCAATATTTTTTTTTTCTGTTTCTGTTTTCAATCTTTTATTGCTCTTTCAATACATAACGTATTCCCTATCGATGGTTTAGCAAGTTATCAATTTTAATTAAACTACCAGAATCCTTGGAGCACTTTTAGCGATCAGGTATTACATATACCTTTATTGCCTAAACGATTATTGATGAAGATACGTTTTGTAATTATTAATCAACGCTGGCCTTAATTAGTACAGGAAATAGATCAGCGTGTTTTTTTTTTTAACACGTAATTGAATGCTCCAATGTATATGTGTACGTATATATATATATATATAAATAGGTCATAATGAATAGTCGGAACCCTATTAATCATAAACGTGCCTGATGAAGTTTATAATATTTTATTATTATTTGCTGAGCATTTAGTGAACGCAGTATCGTATAACTTTATTGAAACATCACGTGTCGGGAATAAAGGCAATTTTTAGAAAAAAAAAAAAAAAAAAAAAAAAAAATGGAAACGCAGAGCCAGTATAATGATGACAATGCTGACGAAATACATTGCACAAATGACATAAATATTTTTATGCGTGTTTGTCATCTTTAAAATATGGTTTTAAAAAAAGGCGATCGCAATCTACGGAAAATATGAAGTTTGAATTAAAAAAGGTGGCGCGCGGTGGTACCCTGTTTGGAAAATACTGATCATTTGCGTGTACCGAGGCGTTGGCAGTCGTAATTTCATCGGCCAGAGACTCGAGAAGTACGACTACAAATATAACAATAACAACAACAACAACAATAACAACAATAACAACAATAATAATGAAGGGAGGACCTAGAAATCTCGCGAAGCGTTCTCATTGTCAAAGGCGTAGTGGTAATCGTTACGCGTCGCAGGCGCGCACTCTAGCATGGAATTTTGAACAATGCTGATTCTCAGCGATAATAAACTTATATATATATATATATATATATATGGATACATATTCTATATGGACGTGCGTATGCATGTATAGGCATATATGCATTTGCGTATAGACGGATGGGCATAGGCGAGCGAGTGAGTGTATCGTAGGTGAGCGGACGCACACGTATCCGTTTATGGAAGCCGCGCTCTGACGAAATCTTGTTTATCGTTCGATTGAGAACGTCGAGGCAGACACAATGTGCGCGATTAGTAATAACAAAGTCACGCCTGCACTTCGACAGAGAGAGAGAGAGAGAGAGAGAGAGAGAGAGAGATCCGACGATGAGTAAGATGAGCGGTCAAATAAAAAGCGATGGATGGCGGAAGGCGACGAGCGGAGTGGGTTGGGGCGGGGCAGGGAGTCGTCCTGTCCCGGGTGACCGACGACCGGGCCGATCTCGGGTAGCTTTCTGTACACGGCCAAGGAGGGGCCGAGGAATTAGCTCCCGGGAATCGGGTCGAACGTGAATTTCGCGCGAAGCACGCGGAGCTGCCGCGTCGGAGGCGCATCGGAGCCGCGTCGGAACGAGGGAGCGGACGGCCCTGAGAGAATCGGCGCACTGCCCACCTGACGTCACGCACCTGTTCACTCGTGCCGCGGTGCCTCGGGGAGAAGCAGCCGCTCAACCGAGCCTTCGTATAAAAAGCCCCTAGCTTCCCCTGCCCCGCGCTCTTTCCCGTCCGGGGTGACCCTCGCGAGGCGGAGGTGTACGACGGTCCCCGGATCCCCGGGTCCCCGGGTCCCCAATAACCCTCGCCGAGCCCCAACTGCAGGCCTTGAAAGGTGCGGAAGTGGGAATCGACCGATTCATCTTTTGATGATGTCATTCGGTTTGTTCTTTTCTGGATTATCCAAACCGTGACATCATTTTTGCACTAGCAATAAACGTTGATGCTACATCCCGAAAGCCGATGTCAGTCACTTCAACCTCGACCCCCAACAACCAAGGGCTCACAAACACACACTCTCTCTCTCTCTCTCTCTCTCTCTCTCTCTCGACGATAATTTTAATTACGTTTCCCTCGCGCACGGCTATTCGACTTTCGTTGTAAGAACTCCCTTTTCAGTACCAGTGCACCAAAGCCTTTAGAAATCCTTTATATATTATCTAATTTATGCCATTGTACGAACTCACGTACTTTGCAACGCTACATTTTTATAAATAAATACACAAAAACAGTCTTTTTTTTTTCTTCATTATTCAGCTCTAATCTAGTTCCATGAAATTCCACAACACGGTTAAAATATACACGTACGGAACTTATAATGCCTACTTACATAATAGGACATTTATTGATATTTCTATGAATAAGCAGCTAGAAATAGTTTTGAAATATCATCGCGTGAATTTCGTTGAAAGTTGAAATCGCCTTATTTTCACGTCCATCGTGTGAACTTCTCTATTTGTGTACATTAAAAAAAAAAGAAAAAAAAAAGAAAAAAGATAGTATTATTCGAGTAGAAAGAAGAAATAGGCGTATGAGCGTATTTGTATGTTGTATAGACGCAAATGCACACAAGTAAGGTGCGGAAAAGTGCAACTGGAGTCCAAGTGCGGAAAACTGGTATTATTACGAATGCTACGGGCAGATTTTATTCCCTAAATAAATAGGAGTGACAGCGGACGTAACATGTAGGATTCGGTTTATACGTTTGGTTATACGAGAGGAGAAGGAGAATATATCCCGGAGCCGCTTAATAACAACAGTACAATTGAGAGTATTGATTTCGAGTAGTTATTACGAAAGCGTATGATTCATTAGACGTTTATAATGAAAACGTGAAAACGTAACTTTTTTTTTTTTTTTTTTTTTTTTTTTAAGCATAAGAGTATAAAAGCGCTGTCTGTCGGCTAAGGAATATTAACTAAGAATTGTATTATTAAGAATGCATGAAAATCTGTGCAAACGAGGTCTGTTCGATATTCGAATACCGAATACGAGTCGTTCGTTAATAGTTAATGAATTTTTCATTTTTCATGACGCGTTTGTGCGAGCATTAAGCGGATTATCGGCCGTCGTAAATCATCGGCATATCAACGTGCCATAAATAAACTAGCGTCCAGAGTTGAAATTTAACGTTGAGCATAAATTCACGCGTATCATCGAGGATGAATAACGACGACGATGACGACGACGATGACGACGACGACGACGACGACGACGACGACGACGACGACGACGTAGACGTAGCTAGGACCTGTCGATCGCTTGAGAATATGAGGAAAAAAAAGCCCCTCGATCCGTCCCACTCGTCGCGAGCCGCTATTTCTTTTCGAAGTGGAAGCCTCGGCCGCAATGGAAAAGGTACACCACGAGCGCGCGGCTCTCGTCGGCGTCGGTCACGGAGAATGACATTACGTAAGGGAAGTCGAGTAAGGGCACGGGAGGCGACGCGTCCGAAGCTCTACGAAGCGTAGCCATCTTGTGGCTCGCGCTCGCGCACACATTTTCCCCCGGTAATGACCGTAGGAGACAAACGGAGGAAGACGAAGACCGGGACGAAGAAGGAGCTCGAGGAGCGCGAGGAGTATGAGAAGTATGAGGAGTATAAGGATGACGAGGACGGGGAGGGGGTGGGGGAGGAGGAGGACATGGTGGTGGTGGCGGAGGAGGTGAAGGAGAAGAAGAAGAAGAAGAAGAAGAAGAAGAAGAAGAAGAAGAAGAAGAAGAAGAAGAGGAGTCGCTCGATCCGCTTCGGCGTTTTGGAGACGACGGCGACGTTCTTTTTTCCATGCTCGTTCGCTTGTCCCTGCCCCTCCCATCGCGTCCTCCTCGGGCAGCTCGAGTCAGTCACGCCTGCTGCAATTGCTGCACGTCCTTCGTCCTCTCCGCCCTCTGTGAGCGGATGGACGGACGGACGGACGGACGGACGGACGGATGGATGGACGGACGGATGGACGGACGGATGGACGGACCTTCCAGCTACGTGAAAAATGCGGCTTTACGACGTTGCCAACGGTATATATCCGAAGGAAAGCGCGCGCGCGCGCGAGAGAGAGAGAGAGAGAGAGTGTGTGTGTGAGAGAGAGAGAGGGAGCACACGTTCGTTATATGCGCGGCTTTGGGCTTTGCGTCTCAAGATAAGAGGCCCCTCTGATTCGGTGGACTTTTATCGATTTTGACACACTCACTCACACGCGGAGTCGTACTTAGTAGTAAAGATCTAGTCGAAGGAGTGTGAGGTGGTCGTCTCGACACCTTTTTAAATTTAATACACAGCAGGCCCTTCAAGGTCAATGACACGGTAGACGAGCGCGATGTCTAATAATGGCAGAGAAAGTACCGGGGAACTATTTAAGAAATTTTGAGAGGTAAAGAGCCCCGAATTTCCAGCGGCTCAGCGAAATTCTGCAACCAATGTGACCGGAGTACATACTCGTGCCTTATAACGACTTTGTCATCGGCCTTTATTTTCAAACTGGAGCACGTGCTTTAACAAAAACACACGCGCAATTCCTCTGATCTCCGATAGCTACAAAGGCTAGCGCGCGCGCGTGCACGCGCGCGCGCGCCGTTGGAACGAGAGGAAGGGAGGGTGAGCGATGGGAGAGGGGGATGGTAAGTCGAGGGGAGGGGAGGAGGAGGCGTGCGCGGCCAAGCTGGAAATTGCTATACAACATAGTAGTGAAAAGGCGCGAAGATCGGATCAGCTCGGGCTCATCTGGTGAAGAGGCCGGTATCGCGTCCGCGATAACCCAGTAACGGCGAGCCGCGAGTACGCCCGGATGATGAATTACCGTCCAGGAGATAACGGGCCCTACTTTTTATAAGGAAAGGAAAAAAGGAACGAGTGGCGGAGGTGGAAAAAAAATTGACGGAAAGAGCGGCGGAGAGAGGGCTGTGAGGAGCGGTGAAGAGCGGTGAGGAGCGGTGAGGAGCGTCGGCGAGGAGCGTCGGCGAGCGGCGGGGAGTGGCGGGGAGCGGCGGGGAGAGGGTGGAGAGGAACGTCTAGAAAGTATCGCCGCGGAAGCTTTCTTTGATGCTTCTTGCCTCGGTCGCGAGTATGTGTTACGGGCAAAAATATGCGGCCGAGTCTTCGTTTTTACCTCGCGAGTACTCGCTTATCTTGTTGGCGTTTTGGAGAACTCGCTCCGAAGCTCCCGTAGAGCCGCCCGTTTCCCCGGACCCCACCCGTCCTGTCAGCAGGCGCGGGCCGCTTTCCTCCTTCGCGGAAAGAGGCCCGGATCATCGCCCCGCGGCTGCGATTCCCACGAGCTACGCGTCTAATCCTGTCTAAGCCCGGCCATCGTTAATAATAATTCCCGGCGAGCTCCCCCCACCCTCCACCCGCGATCTCCTAAGATAAGGATCATCGGCGGGGCTCGAGCGGGCCGCGTCGCGCCACGGTGTCTCGAGCCCAAAAGCGCCTTCTTCTCGCCACTTGATTTAACTACGAGCCGTGACCGATTGATTGGCCAAGCCTGCCTGCCTGCCTTCTTCGGATGCCAATCGAAAGAAATAAGAAACGCTACCGCCGGTCTTTCGATACTCCCCCCTCCCCCCGCCGTCAACCAGCCAGACTCACCGCGTTCTTAACGAATTAATTTCATTACTCACAATAACAATAACAATGATAATGATAATGATAATGATAATGATAATGAGAATGATAATGATAATGATAATGATAATGATAATGATATTCGACGTCGGTGCTATTAATATTATGCATAACGTAGAAGATGCCTTTCTATTTACTTTACCGAGCCTCCATACAATTAAAATAGGCATCTTAGGCCTCTCGTTATTTTACATTGTATTTCGCAAAATGCAATTCCCAATAATTTATACCCTCCATAAATGCATCCTCTAAGCCGCACGCAAGTATTTTTTTCAATCCCCGCATAGTGTATGCGTGTCTGTCTGTCTGTCTGTCTGTATATCTGCTTGCCTGCCTGTGCGTGTATGTAGAGCGAGAGAGAGAGAGAGAGAGAGAGAGAGAGAGAGAGAGAGAGAGAGAGAGAGAGAGAGAGAGAGAGGGATGGAGAAGGGCGATGGGCGGCGGGGGAGCAGAGAGACTGCGCTGCGGCTTAGAGCGAGCGGCTCTCCTTTAACGAAAAAGCGAAAAATTAACGTGCGGGAGAAAGGAACCGGTAACGACTTACTCCTGGAGCGAGACGTACACCGGGGACAGGTAGTATAAAGCGGTTAAAGGATGCAAACGTCCTAGAAGACGTAACGATCCGCGGCAGCATCTTACGTACGAATGTAATTCTTGCGCGTCTCCCCT
This sequence comes from Ceratosolen fusciceps, assembly GCA_018883505.1. Lineage (NCBI taxonomy): Eukaryota > Metazoa > Arthropoda > Insecta > Hymenoptera > Agaonidae > Ceratosolen > Ceratosolen fusciceps. The sequence continues at coordinate 13,825,033 of RCIC01000002.1, read as the reverse complement.
CGATCCTTTTCACTTTTTTCCACAAAAGCCCGGCACGTACACACGCGCCTCCCTGGGCATCCCGATAATCCATCGGGGCGATTCCCACGTAGTAGGGGCCCCGCGCATACACACTCGGCGCACTCAGCACGCTTAGCAGAGACGCCGAGGCCTACCCTGCCGAGGACGAAGATAAATCGCGGGAGGGAAGGACTACTGGAACGCGGAGGATCCGTGTCCGTAAGCCGAACAATGGAACGAGGCCGCGCTCGCGAAAAGGCTCCGAGAGGGAAAAAAAGTGGAGTGTCGGCTCGGCTATAGAGGTGGAGGGCAGAGGGGTGGGAGGCGGTGGCGGCGGTGGCTGCGAGAGCCTCTTCGGGGATTGACCGCGGGAATTTTCGTATACCTCCTTTTTTGTTTGATTGATAAATCTCTTAGCCGAGCCGTGCGCTTTCGGGAAAATTCGAGGGATACATCCCGGATCTCGTACCCCCGGCAATGGTATGCTAAAATGCGGACACTAATCCTGACCCAATTATAACGGCTATGGAAAATTCATATTTAACATCAAACTAATATTAACCAATATAAACCGATACAAAGACAATGGAAAGTGTTAAAATGCATATTATAATTCTCGGAAAACGTGATGAGTGATGAGCTCTTAAGTGAATTATACGAATTGATTTAATAAATTGCCCCAACGTGCATTTGCCCAATCTGCTCGAAAGACATAGACACAATCGCTGTATTATTCATTAGAAAAACGGTAGATATCTCTCACATACTCTGTCTGGCATTCACGGCATTGCATACAAAGAAAATCCAGGCTGCGAGACACTGGGAATAAAGGAAAATATAAAAAGAAGCAACTTGGGTGGAAAATCTCCGCGTCGCACGTTTGACAGAAGAATAGATCGGGCTGCGATTAAGTATTGGATTACGTAAGTTTCTCTCGAGCTGTGTACGTATACCACCTATACGTGCATCTACATGCATATATATATATATATATATATATATATATATACATTGAGGTGCATTAGCCATTACTTGAGAACTTGTGATCAAATTCAAACTCCACGAGAGCCGTGTAATTCCTCTTATTGTAAACGAATACCTGATACGCCAAGATTTATTTTGTTTAACTTGACTTCTTCGGTAATTCGGAAATTCTTTCGGTTAAAAGAAAACGATCACGAAACTAAATCGATCCTTTGGATTATCCTTACAAATCTATTTATCAGAATTATTTCATTCACAGACCAAGTTAAACATATTTTCAATGAAAACCCGCCATAATTTCTTACAAATTCATTAATTTATCAACAAATTTAGAATATCTCATACTTTACGCTAATAAAAACATTAACATTTATATAGATATATTTGTTTGTGTTTACGAGAAAACACTTAAGCATATACAATTGTAATAAATTAGTTGTTATTGAAACTTTGGTCGGCAAGATCGAATAAACTTATTCTTTGAATAAAATTAAGCCTCCGAGTTGAATATAATAAAAGAACATGCGTTTACATCTGTTTTGTTTTAGACGCTTTGGAAAATTTGAATACGAATTATTTTAAATAAAAAAAATGGAATAAATTTGAAGTACACTGTGATGATTGTGATTTTTCGTGCATTGATAACAAAATAGTCCGATCAATGCTATCGATGAAATTATTATTATTTATTTTTAATAATAATAATAATAATAATAATAATAACAACGAAATTTTTATTTTCAACGTAGCGTAAAAATGAAAAGGTATTGTTTAAAAAGAAAACCAGGGATCAAATTGTTCATAGCTACAGCTGTAGGAATCTCAATTGTTAAAATTGATGAAAAAATACTTGTAAGCATAGTGCATTATATATTCATATATAATGCCAGGTATTAGAAGCTTATCAGGTATAATGCAAAAACGTGTTAGGATGTCACGCATATATTTCACATATAGTTATCATATAAGCGTAAAGCCACTATAAACTCGGCACGATATATCCGCCAGCGCAATTTATGACTAGTATATGAATGCATTGGTATCTATTTTAATCTAATGAATTCCTAACAATTGAATAAAAATCTCAGCTGATGATAATAACGAAAGCCCAGATGATAAAACACGTATTTAGCAAGAAAATGAATAAGAAATGCCGTAACTCTAGCTGTCGCTAACTCACTACGCTATTACACGGATACGCAATCCACGTATAATAATAATAATAATAATAATAATAATAATAATAATAATAATAATAATAATAATAATAATAACAATAATAAATAATAATAACAATAATAAATAATAATAACAATAATAAATAATAATAATAATAATAATAGTAAAAATATTAATACTTATAAAAATGAGAGAGAGAGAGAGAGAGAGAGAGAGAGAGAGAAGAGGAAAATTTTTGTTTCATTTTGATAATACGTACTTGTGAAATGCGTAAGAAAATCCTCCGACCGCTCATTTCGAACGAATTTCGAAATTCGTTCGAAAATTTGCCATCGAGTGCGGCATTACGCATTTGCATAATTCCATCCTATCAATCATTGGAGGACGTGAGGTATTGCATGTTTCGAGTTAGCTAGCTGTACCTCGAAGGCTTAGAGAGGTTGATTTACTTGCTCGATCTATATGATCCACAGCGACTAGAGAAAGAAATTTCCAAATTCCTGTTACTCGAAAATTTTTCCCTCTCAATTACAAAGAAAGAAGATGTATTTAAGGAACACGCAACCCGATTATAGATTACGGCAGGTTAATTTATCCCCCCCCCTCGCCACCTGGCACCATCCACCATCCGCCATCCATCCATCCATCCATCCATCTCACGTCACTACACGTATACACGTATTTATTATTGAAAATGTATTTATAATAGCCAGCTGATTTAAGAAATGCAAGAGATTTTCAGAGTTTTGATAGTGATTTCTTTTTGTTACAGGTAAAGATCGCAGTTAGTCGGAGGTTTTGTAATGCCGGCATTGTAATGCGTAAGTAAATTTTGGTAATTTGGTAAAATAGAACGGAAACCGAGTTTATTATAAATAGAAATGTAAATGAAAATCAGGGAAAGGGGAAGGGACGGGACGGGACGGGACGGTCGAGCGGTGATAATGCGATGGCGAGAAGGTCGAAAGACACCGGCTCCGGGATGATATACCGAATATCCCCGCACGTGGCTAAACGGTCGAGGAATCTCTGGCGGCAAACTAGAGCCCGACGGTCCAGCAGCAGCTAAGCTTATAGATGCGACACGAGATATACGCAGAGAGGCCGCAGAGAGCGGATTTTCGCATTTCGAGCCGCCCGTGTATAAATTCCGCACGTAGGGCTAATTAAACCATTGGTTATCGAGGCGATTAATCGATCGACGCTCTTCGCCAACCTCGCCGACCGCCCCGCCACCTCCCCCCCCCAACCGCGCCAAACCCGCCTGCAGGGACCTGCCCGCCGGAGAGGGCTCACTCAGACCACGTCCCGAGCCGGGTTTCGCATTCTTCTCAAACAAGGCGATAAGGAGCAGCTGAAACGGAGCAAGTGGGGGGAGGGAGACGGGCGCTAGCAAAAGTACTCGCTAATGGGGCCATTCTATCTAAAAGAAAAGAGATAGAAAGCCATAGGGATTGACGAGACGAATTTTCCTCCGATTATCATTGCTCGTTATATCCATGTGAATTAGTCGCCGGTAGCGTGGGTGTGTACGCAGGTACACTCTGGAGAGAGGCGAGGGGGGCAAGGGAACGAGGCCGGTCAATGTTGTACCTTTCATTTGAGTCAGTACTCGTCAGTACTCGTCAGTACTCGTCAGTACTCGGCAGTCCCGGTACTCGATACCGCAAACAGGCCGCGAAGACTCTTGTAGGAGGAGGATGTAGGGAAACGAGGCGCTACGGGCAGCCGAAATCGATCGGATGCAGCGCACACGTGTTGTATCGGCTCGTCGTTTATAATATTTATGCGCGACCTCGCCGTTAGAAGAAGAAACCATTGCATTCTGGAAAGTCCGCGTTCTAATTTATACAATCGAATCTCGCGGCGAACGCGCGCTCCCTCCTTCTCTTTTTCTTTCTCTCTCTTTATTCCATTCGTACCTGCACACACACAACACACACACATACGTATATATATATATATATATATATATGTTTCTGCACCTGTGCTTCCCTGTCTCCGTAGCCCCTCCACGCGATTCATTTACCTTCCTAACTCCAGACCATTCCCAACGCCGCTGTCAATTATTTCTTAAACATCTTATTATGCATAACATTTTCATTCGTCTCTCTCTCTCTCTCTCTCTCTCTCTCTCTCTCTCTCTCTCTCAAATTAACTTATCCGCGCGCATCTTACAACTACACAAATCACGTTGTCGTATTTTCAATTTTAATTTGGATTTGCATTAATTTAACTATTACGTGTATTTGAAAGCTCTGCTGCGACTTTATCTGGTGGATGTTGACATCCACTGATCGAGTGATAATAAAATGACAAAACAATGTTTATGAACCGTATTAATTTTAATACGACCTGTGAACACGTCAGTCAAGTTCAGCGCGCATTTCCGTTCCGCAGCCATAAATTCAACGAGAAATGAAAATAATAAAAGTCCCAGAAAAATTGCTAATTTGTTTAAGGTCGCTCGAGTCATACGTACAAGTATAAATCAATAATAATTGTATGCCATCAGCCCAACGTTCAATATTTATACAGAGTTAATGCTTTCTGGCTACCGATATAAATAACAAAAAAAAAAAAAAAAAAATAAAAAAAGAAAACTCTTTAAACTAAAATAATTTTTCTCCCCCATTAAATATTTATTTAATTTAAACATGCTGTTCGTTCCCTTCGATCCGTTAATATCCCTTAAGTATTGGACGGAAGTGAAGCGCAATAGTACCGATGTATTGTCGTTACAATGCATTATCCGTCGACGATACTCTTTACATTATATTAATGTAATAGTACATTTGAAATGCGCTCTGGTAAATTCTGGTAAATAATTCTTTATGCGGTTATAAAGACTTCATGAAAAATCAGTGGGAGTCTAGCCAATTGTAAGTTATACACGGACGAATATAAATAAATAAAATGCATGGAGGTTAGAAGTAAAATTATGGCGAATCATCACTGCAGCGTAAAATCAATCGTCAATGTGTGTGTGAGAGAGAGAGAGAGCGAGAGGGTGGGGGGGAGAGGGAGGGTGAGGGAGGGAGAGGGGGAGATAGTCGGAAGGATCGGCGTAGGTATGAAGCTGCTTTCCAGCTCTGTTATTATTTGATGGCATGAAACATGCAGAAAGACTAAATAAAGATTCTGCCGTCATTCTTATAGCTCGTGCCGTCTTCTTATAGCGTATGCTAAAGCATTACATAGCAGAGCGAGAGCGAGAGGGAGAGGGAGAGGGAGAGGGAGAGGGAGAGAGAGAGATAGACTGCGTAAGGCGAGAATCGATTGCCGATATTTTCTTCCACGACTGAGGTTTCTTCCTTCTTTACATCGCGGCTTAGATGATGCGCGGCCTCCACGGCTTTAGATTTCAAGCTAAAACGCTACTCTAATCTAATCTAATACAACAAGCCTCCTTCGCTTACGCGTTAAGAGCAAAGCGCCGTTCATTACCTTGCCGGATTCTATCCCATCAATCGTTAAATCAGTTTGCCATCGAGGCGCCAACTTATTAAATACATATTATAAACGCTAATTGCCTATATTATTCGTTGTAATGAAAGTGGATAACGAGTCAATAATGAGTCGATAACGAGTCGATAAAGAGTCGATTCCTGCTATTCCGAGAGAATTTACGAAATTTATTCAATCCTTATTTAACGTCGATTCGCGTACGTTCGGTCAAATTTTATGGAAAATAGATCGGGTCGCCGAAGCGGGGCCGAAAACGAGATAAATAATAATAATAATAATAATAATAATAATAATAACAACAACAACAACAACAGCAATAACAATAATAGTAAATGAAATATGAAAATGAGCATCTCGTATTAAATCTTACGGGAGCGTAATCGAGTTATCTTTTAATTACTTTGGCTTAATTACATACTTTCCGAGCTCTTCAATGTTGCCAGGCTGTATAAGATACTTTTTATTTCGTTAATACATTGTCACTCATTTGTAATTCCGATCCGTAACAGTTTAATTGATAACTCTAAATTACTTTGAATTTTTATATCACCGCGAGACGGTAATAACGTTTTAAAAAATTAATTAATAACAATTAATATAATGATAACAATGTTTTTTAAATAATGGTCTGACGGATGTTGGTTCTGTCCTAAATCTGGTCTAAGTAAGAGTCGATAAATCAAACGAAATTCGTTCGTGACACAGTTTGAGATCTATCATGTTATTCAATGCAAAAGCTATTATTGATTAAATTACACATTACCTTAAGTTTTTTTTCGAAACCATCCACATTAACGGGCTGACTTGTAATTATCTCGCTGCTGCGCAGAGAAAATTTGCAATTTAATGCTTTTTACGTTGAGAAAAAAAGGTAAAAAAAGGTAAAAAAAGGTAAAAAAAGGTAAAAAAAGGTAAAAAAGGTAAAAAAAGGTAATAAAGGTAAAGAAGGCCAATGGCGACGGGGTACTCTTGTCGTCTCAGCCCTTGACAGCTAAGACCAGATGCTCTGAGCCGTTCTACTTCGTATTGTTGACACGCGGTACAATTTTGAAAAATCTACTGTAATATAGGACATCTTCATCCTCGTGAACGAGCCGAGCGTAATGGCAGACCGTAATGGCAGAGCGTAATATCAGCCCTACGACACTACGAGGCGCGCGCGAATACGTTGCCTGACATTCTAAATATTCAGCTGTCAAGTGCTCGGGACATCTTCCAAGAGTCACAACAGCACGTTCGTCCCGATAAAGGACGAAATACCATTGGCTCTGATCTTTAAATTACTATCGGAAGCCGACGTTCTGCCTGACCCGTCGCGTTATAATTTAACTCCGAGCGACATCTCAGACATGGGAATTTCGTTGGTTTCTCCACCTTCTTATTAAATACCATTCGGATCGACTTTTTCTCTCTTACTGCTGCTCTTGTGGCAAGGGCACATTTTCACTTCTGCGATACGACGCAGAATTCGATATGTCTGCATGAATATCTTATTAACTATCTTATAAATTGTCTGTGAGCTCGATTTCTCTATTATCGTCCTATATTTTTAAGCTCAATAAGGCCAACAGTAATTATCGTTCTTATTTCGCATCAATAATTCGAACCTTACACAATACTAAAACCAACTCGTCCTACAATCGTCGATGATCCGCGAGAGATCAGCCCTTGATCATTACAACGTCATAGTCATTCGCGTCATTTAAATACATCCATCGAACTCCTTCGCAGCGGCTTAATTATATATTTTCCAAATTTATTTACTTTGATGTTTATTTAAGTATTTTGAAAGTATTTTGAACTGTATAGAATACATTACAATTTATTACAAGACATTTCTTAATATCAATGTGCACATTTAATTATTTTTTTCTCGTTAAAAGAATTTTAATAAATAATATTAAATCTTATGTAGCCATTACGTAGAGTAGGATTTTCAATGATAACAACGTACGCGTCCATCGATGTTAATAAATTAAGTATTTTGAGTGATATCGCGGAATCGATATCCATCATCCATAGAGCCAACGTTTTTTATTATTATTATTGTACGGCCAATTTATTTTACAATATCTTAAAAACATCACACTTCATAATATTTTATGTATACTGTAATAAAGTCTTATTTATACAATCGACATTTTGTAATGAAAAATGTTTTAGCCGTTTAAATTAATATTGATTGAAGGAATTGTTTCAGTATTAAACGTGAACCGTTAAGAAAATAGACGCATTTTACAATTTTTATCGTTCTTAATAATATCTTTAAAATTTTATTATTTTTTCATACTTGCGGATGATTATAAAATGACATAAAATAAATAATATTTTCCTATCGATAGTTACCTTCTGCACAGTTAATATCGAGCGTTACAAAAAAATTAAGATTTTTTTTTTTTTTTTTTTATATTTGGATAATTTTGGAATATATAAAGAGATAAATTTGGAAAATAAGCGAGGCATAAAAAAGACCGACGTTAAAGTATTAAATTGTTTTACAATTTTCTCATGCTTAGAAAGACGAGTAATAATTTTAATTGTAAACATAGCCGTGCATAAGTAAATGCGATTAAAGATTCAAACGGAGATTAAATATAATTAATATTTTAATAATTACTCAAGCAAAAATATGTGCACGTAATACACGGGATCACGTGTACTCGTGTATACATACGCATGTATAAATTGTTTGAATAATTATTTAAATAATACGTAGGGATTAAAGTGAAAGTTGATCCCCTTGATGATTAGATAAGAAAAATTAATGTTTTATGAGCTGCTGGCGTTCAATAAGTAATAAGTCTCGTAGGGAAAAAGACGCGAATTCTGAGTACGATGAGAGTAAACAAGCTAATAATGTTTAGAAATGTCGAATTATCTGAGTAAAATGAACGTAGTAAGGTTTACGTTTTACGGTGAACAATGGCATTGTCAAGAATCGATAACGTAATCGTCGTTTCAGACGTCGCTCCATCCGTTTCTCTCATTGTCCTGACGCTTTGACCGCGGTCCCCTATCGGAAGATATTGAAAAATGGCCCGGGTCAGCATAAGTCCCTTAGGACATTGGGCATTGTCCGCGGGAATGTAGAAAAAGCAGCTCTCTATGAGATCGCATGGTTTCCAATGTCGCGAGTTTTGATGTTAAGGTCGTCCCAATAACCATCGGCCCCAGATTTCTAAATTTCTACGCCATTTTGAAAAGCAAGTCAATTCGGTTAAACATTAGGACTCTGCTGTCCTGTAATCGCCTTGTTGAATGCGCGAAGGGTTGAGGGGGGAGGGTTAAGAAGTAAAAAAAAAAAAGAAAAAAAAAGAAGAAGAGGATTTGTAGTCGCGCGGGCCGTCGTCGTCGTCGTCGTCGTCGTTGGCTCTTGGCACCGCCATATCGCGTAGGGGACACAAAGGGACCCGCGGCCACCGCAGGGCTTTTATTCCCTCCCGTGCAAATATTCAAAGGCTGTGGTCGCGAGCGCGGAATTCACGTGTCCGTCTTTGCTTGCATTCGTGCTCGGTACCCGGCTCTTCTTCAAACCTTACCTCGGTCGTACCCGAAATTCCCGGCCATTCCGCGGCCCTCCTCCGACGGTCTATCGTCGGATTTTCAAGCTCCAACGAAGGCTAACCCAATCCACGTCTCTTCCCCCCTCCCCCCCGCAATCCCGCTCCTCTAAAAGTATCAAATCCGCGAATCAGAATACGTTATTGGGGTTCGTTTATAGGACACTTACACGAACACAAGCTGCCAATATCGATAAAGCTAGAACATGGAAGGTAGTTTGTCCACGTGTCCAAGCCAATCCAAAGATCAAATAATGCAAACGGATTTACGGATTTAGAGAGATTTGCATTCATTTCGTTCGTATCGCGTGGCCGGAGCGAGCGTTCATTATACTAATACAATAATAATTCTTGCGTTAATTTAATTTACTTAGGTCGGAGTTTACGAGTTATTTGAGACACCGAGTCAATGGGAAACGTTGGCCGGAAGGAAATTTAATATTAATCTGCCCTAACGGGTTCCTCGCGTAAAAACTCTCAATCAAGAAAATCATAGTGTTTTACCATTAGCTCAGAATTTCTTGGCAGTTTAATGAAAAGTTAATAAGACAATGATCCCACTTTTGAATTATAGATCATCGCCCCTAGATTATATCTAAATCTGAGATATATAATACGTCGGTAAGACTAAAGACTAAATGACATTTACATAATACATTCGCGTTTCTTATGCGAAGAGAAATGACTAATGAATAATATTATTAACAAGAGTGTAATTATCTATGACTCGGGCGCGTACTTAAATCAGTGGATCACGTTGATCGAATAGCTTTGAAAGCTCGTACGGTAGTGTGACGAGATGGGCTTGGAGCTTGGGAGATTTGCATGGGCTGGATGCTTTTGTTAATATTTTTTTGGACGGGATCCAGCCGGTATATCCATGTATAACGATCATTAAACGCTGCTGGGATAATTGGAGGATTAGGAGGATCTTTGGGAGGATGGGCACGTGGGCAAAAAGCAAAGTGGAATGAGATCGAGGTTGCCAGGCCCGAGAGCAACCGACTCTTATTTGTTTTGGTGAAAAAATAAATAAAAATAAATAAATAAACAAATAAACAAATAAACAAATAAATAAATAAACGGCCACGTAAGTTCCGTTCCCAGGGCGATGGAAAATTAGTGGAGCTATTGGCGTCGCGATCCGCAACGTGCGTGCTACATACGACCTACGTACACGTAGGTGGCGGTCGCGGTGGGGGACGGGCTCACGCACACGGGCGTAGCAGGACCTCGTCGTGCGCTTTGCGGGCCTTGGGTCGGTCCCAGCGGCGACGGCGGGACTGCGTCTAAACACGAAAAGCAAAATAGCGGCTTATAACGTATATAGCCGCGTGGAGGTATATGGGACGTGCCCGAGGTACGCCCACAATGGTCCTCTCTCGGCCAGTGGTTCTCAACCGCGGGGGAGGGGGCGACGACGGGAGCCGCGGGCCAGCCGGGGACCGAGGAGCCGCGAGCGCGCGGCTCCTTCTTCCCCTCGATCGTAAATCAGCCACGACGAACCATTTGGCTCATCTGGCCCCGTTTGACGGGATTCCGGGAAATTGATCGGCTACCGCTCGGGGCCCGATATATCGAGACACTGCCTCGACTAAGTATTCAACCGGGAGAGAACCGAGAGTGAGAAAAGAGAGAGAGAGAGAGAGAGAGAGAGAGAGACGCGCAAGGACCACGCGAGCCATTGCCCGGTCGGCTCTCTTTTATTACCAATTAATCATGAAACACGGATCCTTAATGGTCTCGCTCCGTACTAAATTCTTCGACGCGGCTCGACCGGCCAAATCTTTAGATTGGCGAATTAGAGCGAAGAGTAGAGACGAAAAGGATTCGAAGTCTACAACGCTACACGTAAATGATATTATTTTCATTGATCATTAAAAAAATTTCTTTAACTTTATTATTATTATTATTATTATTATTATTATTATTATTTATTAAAGTTAAGTAAATCCATTGAAATGCCTTTATTCGGCGGATTTCTTTCAAAGTTAATTCGAATGATGTAATTTAATTACATCAGCGATCCCACTAAGCTAATCATACGTTATAAAGTTATTTTAAAAGCCCTCCCTGTAATTATTGCAATAATTAATGGTTAATGGATAAAATGTCGGCTATTAATAATGGGCAGTCTATGCATTATCAAAGGCTGGTTCAATTAAAAATAACGAACGCTCTATTTAACGGATGAAAGTTTTCTCGGCCTAGATCGTGCGCGTTAAAGGCATAAAGGATGAACGATCGCAGATGTAAATTTGTCGATTTTACAAGGGAACGGAGCTAGCCGGACCGCTCCGTGCTCGGTTATAACTAGAGCCATTGGAGGTATAAGGCATTACAGATTGTAAATATGCTTGAGATTAATAATAATACATAGGCTCATGTGAAAGTGCGATATGGGATTCAGTAGGAGGAGACAATGTTATCCGAAGATAATCTGAGTGCAGCGGAGGAGAACTGCGGCGGCCTGGGTGTCAGTGATTTTGATAAGCTTTTTTTCTAGCGACGAGAGAGACAGAGAGGCAGAGCGATAGAGAGATAGAGAGATAGAGAGATAGAGATAGAGATAGCGTTACGATCGTAAAGAATTATTAATCTCTATGCGCTCTCGTGTTCTCGTGTCCTAAAAGGCAATCTAACTTTTGATTGCATTCCCGTGGAGTCATTGTCATTATTATCGTCGCCATTGTTAAGGTTGTCGTCGTCCTCGTCGTCGTCGTCGTCGTCGTGGTCGTCGTCGTGGTCGTCGTCGTTGACTGAGGGTCGAGGGACAGCAACAGGGTTCGAGCGGGCAGTGGAGCCGGCAGGGGAAGTGGAGCCTTGATACGGAGCCTGATTTTTGGCAAGAAAGGGCTGAGCGCGGCAGCACGGGCACCTCCCCCTTCGTCATCGCGCGGAGTATGAGTTTTAATGCGTTTTACGGCCCGAGCTAAAAACCCATTAAGAGAGGGAGAGAGGCGGTCGGGAGAACGTCGGGTGAAGCCCGCTGCTTATACGTTGGCTCGGGCGGGGGGAGAGGTGGGGCAGGACAGAGATAGAGAGAAGAGAGAGAGAGAGAGAGATAGATAGATAGATAGATAGAGAGAGAGAGAGAGAGAGAGAGAGAGAGGAGACCGCCTTCGTTTCTTCCGCACTCTATTAACGAGCGTTTACACACTTTTATAAAAACATTTGACTTTTGGGTAATGACGAGGCCGAAGTCTCGTCTCCTTCTCATTAGCGGACTAATGAAAAACGGCTTCCTTCTCTGCGAATGGGCAGATTATAGACGCTCGCGGTAGCCCCCTTTGGAAAAAGTTATTATTCGCCCCGCAAGTCCGTAAATAAGTTGGCCCTTTGGAATTACAGGCTCCCTTATCCAGCCACTGTCCATCCCCTTCGAAACCTGAAGAATCTCCTTTGAAATCCTCTGCTGCATAATCTAAGGTCGATCTAAGGCACAATGAATGGACGATTGGGAGCAACCGATTGATTTCTCATGTATCAACGTTACAACGTACACCCCTACCAGGAAGCGCACGTAATATATGTATATGCACGTATATATGTGAAAAGGGGCCAGATTCCACTGAGGAGGAGGGACAAGTGCGTAGAAAAAATTATCCGTAATATGATAGGAACGTAGGAGGGGGCAAATTGAGGAAGGCATGCGGTGACACGGTCGAAGGAACGAATCGAGCGGAGAAAGGGAAGGTCTGGGCTGAGGTGCAGAGACACTGGGTGCGCAGACCGCTGGGGCGGGAGTCTTGAAAAATGGCACGAAAAGTGGAAAAGGTATGAAAGGTATATGGGACGGGAAACGGTGAGGCGAAGGGCGGGAGGAGTGGTCGGAAGGAGGAGGGTGGAGGAAGATTATTACCCGCAGTCCTGGCTGCGCCAGCTACTATTCGCCGCGTGTGTCGCCGGTTGACACGCAAGCGACTTCTTCGACGGGAACAGTCGGCCGAGGGCACAGTCCCGGTTATTAGTGCGCTCGGTGAAATCTGCGGGTACGACAGCCGGCGAGGCGAGGCGAGGCGAGGCGAGTCGTGTCCCTTGTCCCTCCTCGTTTGAAGTCTGGCTGAGCCGATAATGAGAGTGAGATAAAGAGAGACAGAGAGAGAGAGAGAGAGAGAGAGAGAGAGACATCAGGAGAGAATCTGCCAGAAGGATTCGCACCGCGTACTATTTTGGTAGGAGAAGGCTGGCATTCGAGAAATCGATCGCTAGATCATTCCGAGCATCGGAGCTATACAAAACTGTCGTCAGACGTTTTCCACGAGCGGATCGTTCGTAAGCTGAATTCTATACGCATAACAAAGCTCCCGATCGATAAGACTCCGACCTCGATCTACGGGGGTTTCATACGATTTTCATTGCCCGCTAAAATATTATTTAATTTATTAACGCACTCCTAGCCTTGGTCAATTACATTCTTACTATACTCTCGATATTTTTATTAGCGGCTGCCCGATAGTGAACACGTTATTATAATACGATGATACTCTCGGTTACTAATTGTGGGTCTCGTCACTCTACGTCCCTCACCTCCCACCCTCCACGCACTCTCTCTCTCTCTCTCTCTCTCTCTCTCTCGGCCCTTTTTAATTGAAATGGAAGTAATGACTTTTTTTGTGTCGCAGATGCATAATCGAAAGGAAGCTATCGAAATAGAATTCACCTTGTTTATTTTCCTATAGCTCGTTTCCCACTGTAAGGATTGAAGCTAGAAATTATCGTAATTAGAGCCAGTTAAGGAAAAAAAAAAGAAAAGTAGATCAAATACGAACTGCCTAGTGCTGTTATTATTTTACTTTAGTTACATAAACACGGCTAAATAATGGCAAATTAGTTATAATCGCCTCTAAACGAGGAGGCGAATGAAAAATGCAATAGTTGCCTGGTAACGCTGTTCTTAAAGGAGGAAGTACATTTCGACCCGCGAAGGAAAAACTTCTCTAGCGTCGGCGCAATTTTTACATAAACATACGATGGCGCAGTTTCGCGCTCCTCGAACGTGTCACTGCGATCGATCGACTATGGATTTATTAATAAACTCAAAATTGCGCGTAACACTTTATCGGCCCGTTATTATTACTATTTTTATTATTATTATTATTATTACTATTTTTATTATTATTGTTATTATTACTATTTTTATTATTATTGTTATTATTATTATTATTACTATTATTATTATTATTGTTGTTGTTGTTATTACTATTATTATTATTATTGTTGTTGTTGTTATTGTTATTATTATTATTATTATTAGCGAGGGTAATTTTATTATTGCTCGTGAGTGGCGCGTTTGATTTCTCTTTTTTTAAAAATAGAATTCATAGTATCCGCGAAAATATTTACGTAGGGTGGGTGGGGGTGTGGGAGGTCCCCGAAAGATCTATACCAGCGCGAACGGGGGAAGATCCGAATTCGCGTTAAAAAGCGTGCGCTCGTTTAGACAAGTAAGTGACCTCCGAAGCTCAGTGCGGTTGTATTAGTGGGAATCGAGCGTTGGCCGGTTATTGGGGAATCGGCGATACGATCGCCAAACTAGTGCTCCGCGTCGAACGGATGGAGATTTGAACGGCCAGTTTTAAGAGAGAACCGATCGATCTCCCTTGCGCAATGCACATCCACTCTATCGTAACTCTATCGGTTTCGTAAGGAAATCCCTTTTACACGCAGAGCCGCCCCGTGTAGCGTAGTCCCGGATCGACGAGAGGCTCAAAAAAAAAAAAAAAAACGGAAAAAATTAGCTGATCGGCGGGGTGTGGGTTGGGAGGGGGCGGGGAGGAAGCGACGACGACTACGACGACTACGACGACGGACGGACGGGCGTAGAGAACGAGAATAGAAACAAACAAGCGCAGGAATAATCAACAAAAGTGCACACGTACGCATAATGTGCAAAATGTGCGCTTTTCCGATATCGATCAGCAATATTAGAAATTCAATCGTGTAGGTAGGCGTATTTACGTAGGAAGTAACGCGGCCCGCCCACGCTTTCCAATAATCGCACAACTCGATCGATACCGAGGCTCGTGCAAACACCAACACTCCTGCTATCCCCTCACCCGCCCCACGTCACCCCCCGTCGCCCCATCCCCAATAACCCGTCGCCACGAGCGCTCGTGTATATTCACGGATAGATAGAAGACGAACGAGCGGTACCTCGTCGATACGACGGCCTCCATCGCTCTCTACGACTTAACCTATGCGCCTCTGTGTGTCTTTATTTCGTGAGCTCATCTCTCTCTCTCTCTCTCTCTCTCTATCTTGTTCTCTCTATCTCTCTCTCTCTATCTTGTTCTCTCTCGCTCTAAACGAAGGAATCGGGTGATTTCGCATTTCTACCTCCCTCTCCTATCCCATGTTCGTATCGCGAACAGTAAACTAAATACTTGTAATACAATGTCCCGAATACGTACGGGAATTAATGTTTAATCGAAAAAAGTCGTTGTTAGAAAACCGGGCCTTACTTACTTAGCCGAGTCCGCGAGCAGGAAGAGCTGTTTTCCATACGCGCGTTAGCAGTATAGTTAACGGGTTAACGCGCATATCGAGCCTCGTTACTCGATTTACGATTATTACGATTATTACGATTATTACGATTATTACGATTATTACGATTATTACGATTACAAAGATTATTACGCATATTACATATATTACGCATATTACGAGAAAGGCTTGGCGTTAATTATTCAATCTGCAATGTGAAATAATTGTGAATTACAGGAGCGATATATAAATACAAGATATGATATAAGAGCAGTAGGCCAGCACGATAAGGTTTACTTGAACGATAATGAAAGTGGCACATCGACGTGTGTGTGCGTGCGCGCCTCTGTCCGTCCGTGCCTTTCGCGGAGCGTGCATGAACTCGCTCTCGCACGCACACGCACACCCGGCGACGTCTGTCTGCCTGTCCTTATTGACGATTGATACAAACGCAAATAATTTCCTATTGATAAAAAGTTATCATTGCATAGGAATACGTAACGGTAAAGGCTGGAGGAAAGGTAACCGGTATTTTTTTTAATTTATTGTCTCCGGCAGTAGCGTGTTTTTCGTTTGTAATTTTTACGCGGCGCGGGGAAACGAGAGAAAAAAAAAACAAGTTCTATCGAAGTGCGATTATTCCGTAATGGCACGGAAAATAATGGCCAAGAGTGTATGTATAATAAATTTATACCGCAATTTATCTATTGTAGTAGAGTAAATAACTTTTAAACGATGATGATAAAAATTGATTGTTTTCACGTGGCGTTCGAAACGTCGTAATTATTAAATTCGAGCTCATTGATAAATCTCATAGGTACGGGGCATGTGCGACTCTTGTGACTCTTACGGGAGTAAAATGAATTATTAGCCAGAGTATGTGTGCAGCAGTAGCCTGGCGTGATTAATCCCACTCCGGAAATACGAAATACGAAGATTGGAAAGCGATGTTTTCTTCTTCTTCTTCCTCTTTATAATACGTATGAGCGCGTCTGAACGAGCGATAACGGTAATGAAGATGCGAATTAGAAAAATTTGGAACGGGATGGAGGCTCGAGGACTAACAAGGACTAACGAGGACGTAAGATCGCATCTACTCAGAGGAGTTCGTCCTCTGAAGCTTCCGCTGGTGAAAAGATCTGGGGCCTCTACTGGTGGAGCGTCACGTGGAAAAGCCCGGAGATCGGTAATGGTGGCTAGGGTGAGACGGATGGGGGGGGTGGGATACGGGGGTCCGGCAATCGGAGATCGTAGTAAAAATAAGGAATTGCTCTAGCAAATTGCTTCCCGCCTCTGAATCAGTCCCTGTCATCGCTCTTACGCGTGCTATCCAAAAGGTACAGTACGCACCGAACCCTCTCCGGAGGCGGCTCTCAAAGGATTCGGCGGCACTTGCTCCATATATACGTATACATGCACATACGCTTACGCATCCGCATGCATATATAGGTATATAGATGGGTGCAATACAGTCGAGCGGGCAGCTTTATAAGAGCGCGGCGCATCCCGTGTACTGTAAACAAGTTTTATCCGTCGGTTAAAATAAATAAATTGCACGCGATGCAGCGGCTGGGCCGGGACTTCGCGGCTCCCCTCCCCTACCCCCTATCACTCCTCGCTGCTCTCTGCTCTCCGCTCTCCGCTCTCCGCTCTCCGTTCTCCGGTCTCCGCTCTCCGTCCCCCCCCCACCCGGTGGCCGATACCCCGGCCCCGCTACATCCCTCATCCCTCGTCGTCGGTCGTACCTTCCTCTCGCTCGCCCGAGCGCATACCGGGTGTTCACATCCGTGAAAACAGGCTCTCCGTAAATATGCGCGTTTTATGCATCAATACGGCAGGCTCGAGCTCGGTCGAGGGGGTAGGGTGGAACGTAGAGGAGGGAGAGGCGTCGGCTCGCCGGTGTTGTAGAGCGCGAGCCGGGGCTCGAAAAAAGAGAACTCGGGCTAGAGGGGAAAAGTATTCGATTTGGATTGCGCCACTTCCGAATCGCGATTAGACTGTCGGTTCCCTCTCACCCTTCTCCCCGCCCTCACTCTCTCTCTCTCTCTCTCTCTCTCTCTCTCTCTAAGCTCGTTCATTACCGTTCTCCTTTATGCTGCGTCGCACCGCCGACAACCCACCCGCCAACCTTCTCTACGGCGATCGGCGATCGGCGATCGAATTTTCATCTCAACCTCGGCATCGTCCGAACCTTCGTCGCCGAGAATTAAATCTCCCGCTCAATTACCTGCTAATAATATCCTGATCTCACCTGATGCTGGCACGGCTTGCGCGCAGCAGTTCAACTATTACTCAGCAGCTGCTCCAATTAAATCATTAAATCGCGGCTATAATTTTTCAAGGTCCGGCTCACTTGGGCGGCTGCTACGCCCAATACTGAGCGACTTTTACGTTAGATGTTCCTGAGACGATCCGCCGCTAGAAATAAACAAAAATTTACCATGCTAAATGGACCAAAACCTTTAGACGTTCTTCGGTCTCGGACACTCAGTCGTTGTCGGATGCAAATGAATAAAAGCTTAAGCGAAACCGTAATAACAACAGCAACAACAACAACAACAACAGCAACAGTAACAGCAACAGTAACAACAACAGCAACAGCAACAATAGAATGAATAAAAGAGCGATCGGTAGTTGTATTCGGCATTAGTAAACGCATTTTCACTACATTCTTAGGTGATACTACGAATGGGGCGACTGGAGTCCGTTGGCGGGGCGGGGAGGGGAGGGAAGGAGAGCATTAGAATGTAATCAAACAACTTTTCCCCCTAACCATAATACATTAAACTCCGCGTTATGACTTTCTTATGAAATTTCCCGATTGAGGCTACTTACTTGGCTCAACCAACGCTTCTAATGTAATAAAGTAGGAACGAGCGAGTAATGTGTCATTCGTCCTTAAGTTTAGGTTAGGAGTCACAATAATGACGTCACGCCCTTAACACCGATTCACGGCTTCCACCCTCCGATTAAAACTAACGAGTTTCAAATAAATTGCCGACCGGGCCCATCCGTTTCGCCACGTATTACTCCCGCGGAGGAGGCGCGAGGTCGCTCGAGGATGAGAATTAACGGAGGACGGTTCGCCCGGGGAGATCACGTCTTTCTTCCCGTTGCCCCGAGAGCAGATAACCGTCCGCGCAGTCGCTCGCAATCTAATGGAATCCAGGATGCAGGTGGAGGTGCGCGTGCTCTCGGTGGCCCGGAATCGCTATTTCCCAAGACCCGAGCTTCAATCGTATTTTTCGTTCCTCCGCCTCGCCGTCCCGCAGACGACGTAGCAGTAGCGGTAGTGGTAGTGGTAGTGGTAGCGGTAGTGGTAGTAGTCGGTGGAGATGTCCGACACTCCTTGTCGTATTGTTTCAAGTGCAGCCGATCGTAAGGATCGTTAGGAAATATAAATTACAATTGTACTTCAGCGGAGCTCCGCGAGCGCGCGCGCCCTCATTACCTGCAATCAGGTGATTGGAGCGCTGACGGTCCGGGTGGTTGTCGCAGTTACGGGCGTACGCGATCGCGGGGTTCGTCGGACTCCCGGAAGTTGACGAACGCCGGAATTAATAAGGCTGAGGAAAAAGTGCAGGAGGCATCCCCACCATCGGATAATATACTTCGGGCGTAAAAACGTTTCGTCTACATGCAGAAAGAATATACAGAGCGCGTAGTCTCGGTAAGCTGGAGCGGCGGGATGCTTAGGAAGGTGATGCGCGTGCTCTCGGCTCAAAAGAGAAAGCACCGGGAGCGCGCGGATGGACGGATGGATGGATGAATGGATGGATGGATGGATGGATGGATGGATGGATGGATGGTTTGGAGGCGGCGGCGGCGGCGGTGGCGGGAGCGGGATAAGGGAGGTAGGTTGGCGAGGGTGGGGAAGCGGCGGGGCGTCGCAGGACCCAGCGAGCGGGAGGGAAAAAAAACGGAGGAAGAATCGAGGATCGCAACTCCGGAGCGAGATCGTTCGTTTTTACTGCTCTGCAGCTTCTGCCCCGGCCTTTTACGTCTTCTCGACGATGCTGCATGGAAATCTCAAGCGAGCACTGCACTGGCGGCTCCTAAGTTATGGGAAAACTTTATGGTCACGTTGTTCTGCGGACTCTTGGTGCGCCGCGCCGGTGACGACGTCGACGCCGAGGGTCTCTCCTTTTCTCCCTCCCGCTCTCTCTCTCTCTCTCTCTCTCTCTCCCGACGAGTTTCTTTGTATATTTCATAGTAGAGTCGGATAATGGATGTAGGATAAAGGCCCCGAGCCGGTGGTATGCTGGTCCGAGGGATCGCGAAGCAGGAATGTTTTTGGTAATGCAACCATGAAAGAGAGAGAGAGAGAGAGAGAGAGAGAGAGATAGCAATGAGGGCAGAGAGGGAGAGATAGAGAGAGACCTTTTGTTCCCGGGGTTCAATTTGTTTCTTACACGCATATTTTAAACAAGAAATTCATCGGGCAAAACATACGGGATTTGTCAAGATATTATTTTTATGCGCCTCGGGTGACGTATGCGTTCGGATGACGGAAGCTATTCGTGAAAATGGGTGCGCTTTGTATGAGCACGAGGATGTGGGAAAATCAAGAAGGCCACTATCTCTCTTTCTCTCTCTCTCTCTCTCTCTCTCTCTCTCTCTCTCTCTGTCTCATCGGGTGTGAAATTCTTATCATCGGCAGTTAGCGATAGTCTCCTGACCGTCATAAATCCATCTTTATATGACCAAGGCAGAATACCGCGGAACAGGAGGCTTTTGGCTTTGTTTCATCCTCCTTCTCGTCGTCGTCGTCGTCGTCGTCGTCGTCATCGTCATCGTCGTCGTCATCGTCGTTGTTGATGTTGTTGTTGTTGTTGTTGTTGTTGTTATTACCGATTCGCTTCCCTCTTGTCTCGGCATTTTTTTTTTCTTCTCCTCGTCCGTTTCAACGAGCGAACTCTCGCCTATAAACTACGGGGGAATCCATCATTCGCGAGTCGGTCCGCCGCCACCGCCGCCGGACCATAACAAAGTCCGGTGGTTCTACGCTGACGAGCGCGCGCACACGCGCGCACGCGCACACGTACAAGCGAAGATTAAATGTTCGTAGATCATGCGAGGGCAACGGGGATATAATTTTATAGGCTCGTAAAACTCCGGCTACCTGAATTTTCCTAGGCCGCGCTTTCGCAACTCCGGCTCCCGGACGGAGTAATTATCCGGAGCGCGTGACACGTCCAGCTGCGGCCCGTGCTCCTGCAAAAATGTATAATAATGCAGACCGATGCACGTAATGCCGGGCCGGCGAGTACCCAGACTCCGGACTGCCACGTAATCGCCGAGCTTTACGAGCGATGCGATTTAGCCGGCTCGTCCTTCCGGGGCTCCCGCCGACGGCCGACCTGGTGGACCGGCTACGAGGGCTTGTCCCGGAAAGTACGCGCCACCTCGATTAGGAAAATGTCGGAGATCGTGCGCGATGGACAGATGGACATCATGAATTGCAAATCGGCCTTCGACGTCAGGAAAAATGCCGGAGCTACAGGATGACGTAGGAAAAAGAGTCCAAGGCGGCGCGGTTATTGGCTCGGTTATACACCAAAGTCGCTCGGTGATTGGTTCCCGGTGACGGGGATATTCCCTCGTGTCACGGGTGAAATTGAGCCCGCAACGCGCCGTGAATCCGCGCTTTCCTCATTTGATACCGTCGCTCCGAGCCAATCGGCTTTTAATGGCCGCCATTCCAGAGCTGACGTCTTCCTCTCTTTCTCTCCCTCTGCTCCCCCTCCTCCTCCTCCTCCTCCTCCTCCATCCCACCCCCCGTCCCAATATACCGCTCTTTGCCCCGCAAAGACCTATTTTTCTCGCGGCTACGCGTCGAGAGCTCGACCGGAGACTCATTCCTTTATACGCTTTTTAAACCTCTCTGCTCAAGACGCACGCCGCCTCCTAGACGACAATAATAATCCATCTCCCTCGAGGGGCGAAGGCTACCAGAAGCGCAGAGCTTCCGAGGACGGGGATCCTTTAGCTCTCCCCCGACGAAATTATCGCCGGGCTCGCGGCGTCGCTTGTAATCGCTTTAATGGCACCCCGTCCCGGCTGACGCTGACAACCGGTTAATCGGACAAATTGCGCTAATAAAAGGTAAGAGCGCCGGCCGTTTTCACGCTAGAATAACAATGTCCCCCGCTCGCCGCTCTATTCGAATCTATCTATCTATCTATCTATCTATCTATCTCTCTCTCTCTCTCTCTCTCTCTCTCTCTCTCTATATATATATATATATATATATATGCAGGTATATATATATACACGTATATGTATACGCTTCCTCTAATGCGCTCGACTGACGCCGTCGCGGCCACGAGGACGAACGGACATGCGCGCGCTTTTTCCTACGCATCGATGGTCCCATTCGCGCGCCCACCCCCCTCCCTGCCTCACCTCGCTACGGAACACACGGCAAACAAGCAGGCACGCAAGCGGGACAGGAGGATCCGCTTCCTACTACCGTCTGTTCTCTGACCGCGTCGCGTACACGCCGAGCGTCTGTCGCGCCTCCGGAAGGGCGCGTTGCCACCCGGGGGACCCTTTTCATTTTACCCTTCGCTGGGTAATGAAGTCTCGACTTCCCGGTCTGCCCTCGCCCCGACTAATAATAATCCGGCTTTTCCGTCTTCCCGGAGGGTATTCGCAGGCTATTCGCGGTCTATAGGACGCGCTCCTGTCCAGGGCGATCGAATTCCTCGGACCGATCGCCCTCGCAGCATCTCCTTGGCCGCATTTAATTACCCTCCCCTCTCCGTCTGGGGGAGCTCCCTTCGTAAGAATAATGTCGGTCCGAAAAAAGCGCTTTACTTGAATATTCACTCGCGCTCCCGCACTCTCACTCTCTCTCTCTCTCTCTCTCTCTCACACACACACACAAACACACACACATCACACACTGCGGTACACACGTATTGGTGATGATTATACTGATGAACTGACCAAAAGTATAATTAAACACGAGCCGAAAGAATGTCGACGCTAATCGGCATCTCTCTTAAATTCCTCCTATCGAATTAAGATGCGAGCCTCCATCCACCATCGCCATTTCTTTCTTTCGTTTTTTCTTTTTCTTTTCATCATCATCATCATCATCATCATCATCATCATCATCATCATCGTCGTCGTCGTCGTCATCGTCATCGTCATCTTCTAACCTTTTTGCACGCATTAAGAGTTTATCGTTTTTATAATCGAACGCGGGGACGCGCTCGGACCTCGATTTCATTAAAAATACTCGACGTACTCGCATCTCCGCTAATGCGTGACATGCGAGAGCGCCTCATCCTCCTTTATGCGCATCCGCAAAAAAAGTAACTAGAGCCACGAGCGTGGCTTCTTTCGTGCATAAAATCGCGAAACGCCGACGGTTACAACAGCCTCTGACTCATCCGCCGATTGAGATTGATGTACCTCCTCCACTCGCGTTACGGCTTTACGTTCGCTCGCTCGCACACGCGGACGCAGACACGGATGCAGACATGCTGATCCACAAGCTGCGTAGAGTATCGGTATCTCGTTCGGGCGGGGGAGGAGACCAACCTGAGAGAGAGAGAGAGAGAGAGAGAGAGAGAGAGAGAGCGCGCTCTTGTTGCACACGATGCAAACGATGCATCACGATTTTTAGCTCGCGGGAAATCGATCGGTTTTATTACACGTCCAAGCCGAGGGTAATAAATACAACATTCTACATGAGATGCAAATTCGTATTTCATAGCTATTCCAGACGATGCCTTCAATATGTGATATAATCACTATTTTTGGATAGATATAACCGATTTCAGTACGTCGATTGTCTCCGGCGCGTAATAATATTGTCAAAACCAGACAAATTACCGTCAGGCTGCTCAACAAAAATACACGAATTTCCTGTGTGCTCCCCCATCCCCCATTCCCCATTCCCCATCCCCCATTCCCCATCCCCCATTTCCCTGACGTTGCCGTTTTTTACGGACTCGCACTTTTGATTGGAAAAGCGACGATGACAACATTATAATCGCGGTTAAGGAAGGGAAAAAAGAGGGAGAAAAGGGAAAAAAAGAAGGCCGACCACGGATAGAGATCTGGTCGGGAGAACCGAAGGCGATAAAACACCTTTTTATTGGATTCACGTGGACGTTTACACTGGCTATAAAGGGCCGGTATTCCTTGCAGGGCTTTTATTCCCCGAGCGCAAGTGCATTTTATCGTCCTGGCAGTTTACGCACTCTCAGAGCGGGGAATAGGAGAGTCGTGCGCGCACGCTAGAGAGAGAGAGATAGAGAGAGAGAGAGAGAGAGAGTGAAAGGAGGATAGGCTAAGATAGGACGTGTAGGAGAGGCTAAGGGCTCGGGTTCCCAGCTTTCCCGAAGAGCAGTCGCTAATAAGTAAATCGATTCATTTGATCTCCCCCCCCCCCGCCATGCCCTGCACCGACTCTTATTTGAGGTTTGCGAGCGCTAGTGGGTACGCTCAGCCGACGGAAAGCCAGAGGAGGGAGAAAAAAATGCGCATCAAAGGCTAATAATGCGGGAGAAGAAAAAGAGAGGACTCGCGCTCGCAGCGGTAATACGCGATTGACCTTGAGCGCGTCAGCGCGCGCAGTTCCCCCGATCGCGTACTTGCTCGATTTTTAGCGTGTTCGCCGCGCTTGCGTGTATAAGCCGGGACAATAATAAATCACGAGGCCCGAGGCTCGCGGAGCGCACTCGCCGATCCTCTCGCGAGACGAGTCCGAGCACCGAGCGCTACGCTACGCACATCGACGGACAGGGAGAGAGAGAGAGAGAGAGGGAGAGAGAGAGAGGGAGAGAGAGAGGGAGACAAAGTACAGAGATAAGGACGCGTAAATACATTACCACCTACATCATCGCAGTTAGGCAGGCCGAAGACGAGGGCGATATGATCTACGCGCCTCTTGGCATTACGTAACCCTTTCTTCTTCTCGCCCTGGTCGTTCCAGCCGGTGCTTCTGGAGCTTCCGTCGACTAAACTCCTCTCGTTCCCCTCTGACCCCTGCCCCAACTCGCTAACGACTGTTATCGCCATTACCGTCGTAACGTTCATACATTCGTCGTTGTCGTTGCCGTTGCATTACTACAACGTTGTACCTTGTGGCCAGGAGATGGGGAATTTCGTTTTACGAAATTTCCCGGTGATACTTGCTTCTTAATTTTCAATTTCAAAATGCCGTCAATGCTCATTAAGCTGTTGTAATCGGTTTTACGACGCGCTCCGAGTAAACACGTAACGAAAACAAACGCAATCAATCATCCGGACGATAGGAATCTTATAGATGTGCAGGTAAAATTAATAAAAACGCGAAATACACCCGTGATTCATGGTTCCATAAGAAAAAGCTCGGGGGATTTTTTTTGCCCTCCCCCCCCTCCCCTCCCGGCCTTATATTATTTACTTATATCATTCTTAAAACTTTTTTTACCTTATTTCTCTCATTTTTCCATGAAATCTTTAAGGACCGCGTATAAATTACATGAATAAATCATAAAGTACGTATACGTAATTAAGAGCTAATCTAGAATCAAAATGCAATTAACTTCTTTAAACATAAACTTAATTCTCGTCGTGGCGGAAAATTGAAAATCGTAGGTGAAGATTTTCCAAGCATTCCGTGTCCGAGCTTAATTAAGAGGAGTAAAAAAATTTGAAACTCTGACGAACGGGAAATAAAAGTAAGCGAGGGTCCCGTGATGAGGTGCAGGAGGTGCTGGAAGGTGGGGGAAGGGAGTGCGCGCTGGTAACGGTGGAGTGGGAGGAGATGGAGGAGAAAGAAAAGCGTGAAAGGCGCGATTCGAGCCAAGTCGCGATTCACCTTGGCGGGCTGCATTAGATTTCCTCACAGCCAACGCGAATTCAATTAAATAAACGAGCGGCTATTTGCAGAGAACCGGCCGTAAGATGCGTAATCGCGGTAGATGAGCGTCGTAGGTGCAAGGCTGCCGCTGCTGCCGCTGCTACTGCTACGCGGGGAAATCGTAGCGCCGTGGCACGACTTTCGAAACCGCGCCGCGTCTCCTCTCCCCCTCCCGCCCCCATCCCCCTGCAACAATATTTTTCCGTCAACGTCGATCCTCAAAATCTTATCGGCCTCTGGATACCTTTTCCCCTCCCCACCCGCGAACCCCTATAAATCGTGGCTGGAATACACGGCCGACTCCAGTTGGAATAGCCAGGATACGGAGTGTCGGAGGATGCGAGAGATGGAAGAGGGTCGGGAACGTGAGAGAATCGATCGATTGGCGTAGGGGGTCGCGGGTCCACCCGCAGCCTAAGCGATCCACGTAGGAGGAAGAGAGCTTCCGCGAAAACAGGGAGCTCGCAGGGGCGATTAGCCGTGCAGGGAAGGAACGGATTTGGGGGTCGGGGGGATTAGTCGAGAGGACGTACCGAGCGGAGCCTAATGATACGGGATGCTGCATATAGGGGTCGGTGCAAAGTTCCTCGCGTCCGCTTTATTCGTCACAATTGGACGAAGAGAGTCGGGCCGGAGCCGAATATTAGCTTCCCCGTTAATTTATGCTCCCCGAGAACCGTAGCCGAGGGAACGGTCGTCCGTGTCGAAAGGGTGTGGCGTCGGAGGAAAATCTCACGTGCCGCTGCCAAGTCGCCCGGGTCCTCGATAGGTTATGAAAGAGACTTAAATGACGAGTGGAGGAGGGTCGCCAGGCGGAATCGTTCTCCAGCTTCCGCCGTCCGCTCGCTCGGTAGAATAGTACTCGGGATAGAGCGAGTCCGTCCAGCGTACCCCGGAGGCGCGGCCCTTGACTTTCGAGTGGAGGAGCCACTCGACGGCTTCCTTACCTCCACCCGACTGCTTCACCGACTATGTATGTCAGGCGACGTTTGCCCGGACATTTTTCTCACGATGGCCAGTGGCGCTCGCCCGGGACACCGAAATCCACGCTGTCGCGGCTAACGGGAAAACGGGGAAAGTCACGGAAAGGCTTCGGCATTCGTACCACTAAGAGGACGAGATGGAGAAGGAGGAGGAGGAGCAGGAGCAGGAGGAGGAGGAGGAGGACGAGGAGGTGGTGGAGGTGGAACGGAGCCGAGTTTTCTGGTTCCGGGACGGGACGAATCGTGAAACCGCGGACTTTGTCGGCGAATCGGATCCGCTCCGAGAAAGCGCGGGAGGGAAACGGGACGGAGA
The DNA here is from genome assembly GCA_018883505.1 of Ceratosolen fusciceps. Lineage (NCBI taxonomy): Eukaryota > Metazoa > Arthropoda > Insecta > Hymenoptera > Agaonidae > Ceratosolen > Ceratosolen fusciceps. Next base: position 13,798,198 of record RCIC01000002.1, on the reverse strand, counting down.
TGGTCCGGGAGATGGCAAAAAAACCTCGCCTGCGTATCAAGACTTAGATTTAACAGTTGGCCTAGTGAGGAACGGGCTCGGCTCTGACACGGGCTCGTCGGCGCGTGATAAAAGGAAAAGGCCGTGCTGGAGATCCGATGCCCCCCTCCCCCTCTCTCTCCCCCCTCCTCCCCGCCCCCGGGTAATCGATCGACGTCGGCTCTACGTGTCGGTCTAAGTGAGGCTTAGCTCGGGCGCGTTGCGCCATTCCCGTAAAAGTCCACGTGCGCCGCAAAAGGTATGCGCTCTTCCCGGGGACGCGTCAGGGGCTCCGATGCCTCGGCGGCCCATCCTTTGCCGAGCGCGTAAGCTCGCACCCGTCGCGCCTACACGGACACGATAAAAAATCACAATTTTTTGCCCGAGGGCTTGAGTAACAACGAGATTTCCATACCCGAGGAAGGTCCTTTGAGTCCCGCCACCGATCGCTTCTACATAAGGGCATTAAATTTTCTTTTTTAAAGTGCTTCGGGTGCGCGGTGACCGAGCGCTCCTCCTACGGCCAGGAATGTCAATGGTAACTTTTCTCCTTACTCCTCCTCCTCCTACTCCTTCACCTTCTCCTTCTCCTCCTCCTCCTCCTCCTCCTCCTCCACCACCACCACCTCCTCTTTCACGTGCCCTCGCCCCGTGCCCCGCAGCTACGCGACGCGACGCGTCCATTAGTTGGTTAATCCTCGACTGGGGCCCGACTCGGCATTATTCCGCTAGAATAATGCTAGCAAGTACCGGATGGTAATTAGGCTCTAAGATAATTAGCGGCATAACTCGAGGATGAGCATGACCGGGCACGCGGATGGAGATCGACGCGGATCCCGACGACCCCTATCGCTGTAATCCATCTACCACTCAACCGTACATGCCCACACCCCGTTCCCTCGGCATTCCCAGTCACCGTTTGCCCGTGCTCTGCGTAATGAGGATTACGTTGAGGTGACGTTGATGACCGAGACCGAGGAATCCCTCGCTACTTAAGTCATGGCTATTCACCGCCTCCGCGCCAGCCGTTTCTGCGTTTTCATGACTGACTATTATTACGCAGAGGAGCCCCAGGACTTTCCGGTTCCTCGTTTATTCCTTCAAACATTTTTGTCAACGATTTTTCTCTCTCCCCCCCCCCTCTATGCTCCTAATACGCACTGATATCGGAATATCGAATAGAAAGGAAGGGTTCTCGTTCGCGAGGAGCGGGTAAGGAGTTTTTATTACAGAAGAGTCGATCGAAGCGGGGAGCTTACCGAGGGTATTCGGTGACTCCGCGGTGTCCCTTCGGCTTGTCCGATTCTCAGCTCGACGCGTACCACGGAACGAAAACGGGGGAAAACGAGCGAGTGTGCGCATTCGACGGTGAGACGGGCAGGTGGGTGGGTGGATGGCTGCGTGTGTGTGTGTGTGTGTGTATGTGTGGGTGGAGTGTAGTGGAGTGGAGTGGGGGGGGGCGAGTACGACGACGACGACGACGACGACGACGACGACGACGACGACGACGAATACAGTTTTTAAAGTTAATGCATGAGAAAACTGTCGAGTGAGCGGCACATCTCGCCCGTAAAGACAATCGAGGATGGGATAATGTACGTGGAGCCGTCGAGAGGAAGGGCAGGCGGCGGTGGCCGTTGAGGCGCGGGGGAGTGGGACCAAGGTGGGCTTAGCGGGACACTGTCGGGGCTGACCACGAGGCGAGGAAGGCGACCCGACGGGGACGAGGAACTACACCTCGATGAGCACACGGCAAACTCACGACATCGCTCGCAAGCGCTTCTCATGCGTCTCTCTCTCTCTCTTTCTCTCTCTCTCACTCTCTACCGAGTCACTCTCAATCCCTCGCTTCACCCTCGCTCGCTCCTCCCCTTGCCCCGCTCGCAGTGACGCTCTCCGTCAGGCTCCTTTAATCTTTCTATTCCGATCGTGGATTTGTCCGCGCTGCGGTGACTCTCCCCTCCCCCACCGCCACTCTCGAAGCCTCATCCTTGCCGTTCTTGAATAATTTTCTCGAGTACTCTCGAGTGCTGATTTCCTATGTGCTCGAGAGCTCGTATAATGTTTTATTGTTCGGTATTGTCAACGCACTGAGCTCTCGCTCTTCTCTTTGTTGTAGACTTGACTCGGATGGCTCCGATCGCGATAGCGCCGTCGTCATTTTATCTCCCGAGGTCTCCGTTTATGAATATTCAACGCTCCCTTACTCCTCCCCCCCCAACCCTCCCGCCCCTCCCGCCAGATCGTCCCTGCCTCCTCCCTCCGTTCCCCGTTACCCCATCCACCATCCCCCGATAGACGGAGCCATTTGTCGGGAGGAATGCGCGGCAAGGGGGGAACCGAGCGTTGCGTACAACGCAGTTGCGAAACAAAAAGTTGCGTTTTACTTAATCTAAGGAGACTCAGGCGCGCGCGCGCGCGCGTCCTCCCGTCGAGGATAATGAAAGCGAGCCGAGGCCGAGGAAGCCGAGGAGGCCGAGGCATTTTCACCGAGATCGGGGCCACTCGTGGTGTCCGGAGCCTCGAGTCCCCTCAGCGCCGTCTTCCGACTCGGTATCCGACTAATAAAGCGACACTCGAGAGACTCCGTCGGCCCTCCCAAAGCCGGGGAAAAACGGCGTAAGCACTCGGGTCAGCCCGGTCGCCGCCTCCTCCTCCTCCTCCTCCTCCTCCTCATCCTCCTCCTCATCCTCGGCGACGCTTTCCATGTAAGAGCCGAGGGCAACCCGGCGTGACGAAGCTCTATATCTCCACCTTCTCCAGAGGAGCCCGAGCGCGGAAACCGACCGACATGGGAATCGGCCCGGGCCCACGGCTCTTCATACTCTCCTTCGTGCCATTAATTACTTCGCCTCCCACATCTATCCCTCCTTTCCTCCTTCGCCTTGCCCGACTCCACCCCACACCCCACTTCCCCACTGACCCCTCTTCCCCCGGCCGCCACCTCCTCTCTCTCTCTCTCTCTCTCTCTCTCTCTCTCTCTCTCTCTGTCTCTCTAGCTCTCTGTCTCCCTTCCGAGCCGGCCACGGACAGAGGCTGCGAGGGCCCTCGGGCCTACTCTTCCAACACTTTTTTCCATAATAATACGATAAATTATTATAGGCGGCAAAACGCGTAGACCATCGCCAACGCTAGCTTATCTCCGTTCTTGAAACGCTAGAGTTACGAATTACCGGCAACTCGAGGGAGGGAGGCTATTCGCGCCTTCTCCGCGCACACCGAATCCCGGATTAACTCGATGGTGGAGGAGGGGTGAGCGGTTATTGGAGGGAGGGGGGGTTAGGAGGGTTCTTGACTTCTTAAGCTGCACTCGATGATGCCACGAAGGCTTATTCATCATCTCGGCTCTCGAAATAATTTACCGCCGCTAAATAGTGACGAACCAACAACTCTTGCACGCGAGCCTTTGTTTCCCACTCCCATTGCTTCAAGGAATGTCTCCCCTATCCCTTCCCCCGATCCCGAACAGAGCCCAACTCGTTCATTAATCTCGCTGAAAATTTAAGGAACTTTTATACTTTCATTAGAATTTATCTTTGGCCATACAAAGGAACACGAATCGCACGAATCGCACGAATCGCACGAGCATAATCCCCGAGAGAGCTTTTGAGAAATCGCGTAAGCCAGTTGTTGTGAATTTTCACTTTTCTCTCCTCCCCGTCCCTTCACCTCACTAACCAATCGTTACTCGTACTCTCGACGTTCTGCGGTTCCTTTAAACCGAGCACGCGGAACCAAAGGCTCGCTGGTATTTTTTTCTCCAGAGACGCGAACGCCGTCCAGGGCGGCCATCAGAGTTCATCATTTCGCCTTGGGTGGTGCAACTCTCTATACTTACCTGACGCTTTATTATCCGCTTTTTCGTAATTATCAAAGCGAATGCTCCGAAATTTATATACAGCACAATGGGAGAATCGCAATCGCCGATGGCGGAAAGAACCGCCTATCTCTTCTTTACACGATCAAGCCTACCTAATGTCGTATGCAGAGAGACAGAGACAGAGAGAGGGGGGGGGGAAGGGGGGGGATAGCGCGACTCGGTTCCTGGTACGAATAAGGAAAGCCAAGGAATTATTGACTTTGAATGAAGCCGTCGCTCTTAGAATAAGAACATTAATTAATTGGGCTCGGATCGACAGCTACGGATAATATTCTGGGGGCGGGGGAGGGGAGTGAAGTGCTGCGCCTCGGCGAGATAAGGAGAAGCCAACGCAGTCGTACGTGAAGGGCGGAAGGGGTCTGCGGCCAGGTGAAGGAGGAACAGGGAGACGCACAACGCTACGACGCAGGCCCCAGTCGTACATACGCACAGAAACACATCGCTGGTTATTATAATAATAATAATAATAATAATAATAATAATAAGAATAAGAATAAGAATAAGAATAAGAATAAGAATAAGAATAAGAATAAGAATAAGAATAAGAATAAGAATAATAATAATAAAAAAAAACAATAATAACGATAATGATAAGGGCAATGAAAATAAATAAAGATAATAAGTAATAATGGTGATGGGAGAAGGATGACAGGGGCACAAAGGATAAAAGAGGCTCGGAGAAGGCCTTCCTTCTTCACTTTTATGCGCAACGTCAGTTGTGACCGTTCGCCCGGAATTGACGTATCGCGGTTGCGCGGCGCTTTAATTTTCGGGTAAAGCATTGGTGGATCGTTAATCGGTAAAACGGGAGTCGGGCCAGGTGGAGAAAAGCTACGCGCTGGTGGTGAGGGATCGGCAGCGGAGGCTAAGAGACGAGCCTAGCTAGCGTGGCTGATTGTAGCACTGGTGGAAAGCAGTAGGAGTAGCAGCAGCAGCAGCAGCAGCAGCAGCAGCAGCAGCATCCAGGAGCTTTAATACCCGAAAAGAATGCGGTTGCGGCGTTTGAAAAGGGTACGGGGTGGGACGGAGGAGGAGAAGGAAAAAGGGGTCCCGAGGTCCGCGGTCATAAGGCTAGACGTAGGAAGAAGCTGAGCGTAAAATGCTCGGGTCCAAGGGAGCCGGGACGTGGCGTTTCTGGTGGTGATTGTGGTGAGTGCGGCGTGGTGGTGATGGGGAGGTGGGTAACAAAGGGCCCGTAAACTTCCGGCGCGGGCCCATTAATCGCGAGCTTTTTGCTGGGCCGATATGGAAGCGCGCTCCGCTGGCCTCCCTCCCCTCGTACGGTGCCGATCAAGGGGCCCGGGGGCCAGCGGAGGTGGGCCAGCACCGACGGAGGAAGAAAAAGCCTTGCGATAAACAAGTCCGGGGCTGAGCAGCGGGCACTGCGCATCACCGACGATGCCCCCGCCAGGAAGTGGGGAAGGGCGCCCGGGCCCGGGAAAGGCCAAGCCATTGTGTGTGTGTGTGTGTGTGTGTGTGTGTTTGTGTGGAGGAAGGGGGTGTGGAGAGATGGTGAAGGGAGTAGGTTAACTGAATTTCTGCCATTGTCCTTGCGGTCGTTCTCGTCCGGCTCCTCGGTCCCGCTCCCCGGGTCGGGATGATCGGAGATCAGTCGGCGGTGGGGTAGCCGGGTCCCGCACTACCTCTATTCGAAAATCCAGGCTCGGCCACGGTAGCACTGAATCGAGAACGCAAGCCCATCGCCAGGGTGACGTGCAATTAGCGCAGGAGGGCTAGTGGCAGGTAGGCGGAGGGGGGGGGCAGGCTCTCGGTCGCATGCAACGGAGGGCGAAAATTCCT